>JAOTRH010047378.1:0-19641 GCA_034768845.1 Heliamphora exappendiculata | reverse complement strand
GGTGGCCATGGAATAGCTGGAGCTTGTGACTAGAATTTTAGATACCCTACACATAGTTGAGGATGACTTGAGGATTTCATTCGCCACATTTCAACTGAGAGGAGATGCTCATGAACGGTGAAAGTTTGCTAGAACGGTTATGGGAGGCACATGGGATGTGTTTACAAAGGTATTTCTAGATAAATACTTTTTTGAGTCCTCGAGAGATCTTTATCGTGAGGAGTTCTTTTCCCTCACCTAGGGGGTGCTGAGTGTGGTGCAGTATGAGGCGAGGTTCACTAGCTAGTCCCACTTTGCTTAGGACTGCATATCTATTAACGATTTGCACTCGAAGAGGTTTGAAAGGGTTTTGAGGCCTGCTATTAAGGGATGGGTGGTAGGATTGAGATTACATGTTTTTACAGATCTGGTGGAGTCGACAGTTGTTATAGAAAACATGTTGAATGAGACTCGTACACCTAGGGAGGTCAGGGCATCATAGAGTGGCATGGATACTCATTCAGGTGGGCACTCCAACAAGAGGCTGAGGTCCTTTGGCCCTAACCCACATTCCTTGGGGTCACAACAGTAGTTTTCTATACCAGTACCTTCAATGACTTTGTCATGAAGATCAGAACAGAAAGAGATCATCTATTATTGGTACAGATAGCCCGAGCATCGAGTGACAAACTAGCCACATAAGGGATAGTCTTAGAGTTCAGTATAAGATAGAGAGCCACCAATTTGTTATAGATGTGGCCAGTCAGGGAACATTCACAGGAACTGTCCTCGAGGAGGGAGTGCACAGAGTATGGTAGGAGCACCAGTTGTTCTGCTCGCACAGGGACGATGAATTTATCAACAGCATGTGGCTCAGGCATCTAGGGTTATAGACGAGGATGCTTCAGTACAGTTAGTGCAGTAGTCGATAGTTTAGGGCTACGGTGGACAGACGAGAGCACCACAGGGCAGAGTATATGCCCTTATCGATCCCAATTCTTCCAAAGCGTTGGCCATACCTGATGCTGCAGCTACTACATTAATGATCAGAGGTACTCTCTTAGTGTATAGATCATAGGCCAGTGTTCTTATCGACACAAGAGAATTGCATTTTTTATTTTCTCTGCGTTTGCATCTGCATTGGGGTTGGAGGTAGAATCATTGGGTAGTACGTTGAGTGTAAAGACCCCGATCGGTGGGAATGTGGTGTTGGGTCAAGTTTGTAAATCTTGTGAGTTAGAGGTCGTCAATCACTGTTTAGGGTTTGATTTTATCATTCTGGACATGACCATGTTTGATATCATCCTAGGGATGGATTAGATAACCACTTATCGTGCCTTTATTAATTGTGATCGACGGAGGATATCAATTTGTACACCTGAGGGTGATTACTTTTGTTTTGTGAGTGATCGGGACAAGGGTTTGGTGTCCATTCCCAGTGTTGTTCGGAACCGAGGAAACCTGGATTTCCTCTTTTCTTCTCTCATATTGGATGAGGTAGTTGGGGCTCAAGGGAAGTTTTCTCCTGTGGTTTGTGACTATCCTAATGTCTTTCCTGGTGATCTATTTGAGCTGCCACCGAGTCGTGAGGTAGAATTTTCTATTGGTCTTGTTTCGGGAGCTTCTCTTATTTCGATGCCATCTTATCATTTTGCACCGGTTATGTTGTAAGAACTCAACGTACAACTTCAAGAGTTGCTTGATAAGGAGTATGTACGTCCGAGTACGTCGCCTTGGGGAGCTCCAGCTCTTTTTGCAAAAAAAAGAAGGATGGGTCCTTGAGGTTGTGTATTGATTACCGGAAGTTAAACCAAGTAACGGTAAAAAACAAGTATCCTATGCCGAGGATTGATGACTTATTTGATCAACTGAAGGATTCGAGTTACATTTTGAAGATTGATTTGAGATCAGGATACCATCAGTTGAGGATTAGGGATGAGGACATAATGAAGACCGCCTTTCAGACTCGTTATGGTCACTATGAGTTTTTGGTTATGCCGTTCGATTAGATGAATTCTCCTACAGCATTCATGGGTTTGATGAACCGTATCTTTCATCTGTATCTAGATAATTTTGTGATTGTGTTCATGGATGACATTTTTATCTACTCACCCACGAGGGAGATGTATAAAGAACACCTGCGTATTATTCTATAGCTTTTAAGAGAGCATCGTTTATATGTGAAGTTTGAGAAGTGTGAATTTTAGATGTCCAAAGTATGGTTTCTTGGGCATGTGGTATCGAGGGATGAAGTATCAGTGGATTCTTCGAAGATTGACGTACTGATGGATTGGGAATGACCATAAAATGTATATGAGATCTGCAGCTTTTTGGGTTTTTGCAGGTTACTATAGGCGATTCGTAAAAGACTTTTCTTGACTTACTGCGCTGATGTCGCGTCTTACACGAAAGGGAGTCAAGTTCATTTGGAGTGAGTCTTGTGAGTTGGCATTTCAAGAGTTAAAGAAGAGGTTAACTAGTGCACTAGTGTTAGTTATTCCAGAATGAGGTTTGGGTTACACAGTGTATTGTGATGAGTCGCATAACAATTTGGGTTATGTTCTGATGCATGAAGGAAAGGTCGTAGCTTACGGATCTCGACAGTTGAAAATGCTTGAGAAGAATCATTCGACACATGATTTGGAGTTGGCAGCCATGGTCTTTGCCTTGAAGGTATGACGGCACTACTTTTATGGTGAGCATTTTGAGGTTTTCTCTTATCACAAGAGTTTAAAATACTTATTTTCACAAAAGACCTAAGTTTGTCTTTGGGCTAGCTTATTATTGTGGCTTTTTGGCTTAAAAGCCACAAAAAGCCAACTGGTTTGGCTTATTAGACTTTGTTTTTACTTTTTTTTTTACTTTTTCTACATGATTTGACATCTACTTTTTTACAAAAAAAAAAAGTCAAAAAGCCTAAAAGCCACTAAAAAAAGCTAGTTCAAACACAGGCTAAATCTACACCAATGATGATGGATGGAGTTTATGGAAGATTATGACTTTGAACTATAATACCACCCAGGGAAGGCCAATGTTGTGGTCGACACTCTTAGCAGAAGATTTCATGGTTCGTTAGCTTCCATTGCCATATAAGAGAGGTATATGCTTAGGAAAGTGGGTGAGTTTGATCTATCCCTCAGAAACACAGGGAAGGGTGCGACATTATTTTTTGTGGTCTCATGACCTGTGTTAGTTGCTCGTGTACTAGAGGTTCAGCAGACAGATCAAGAGACTTAGATGTTGCAGGATCGTATTGCTAGTGGAAAGGACACCACAGGGTGGGTTGTGAGTCTGGTTCAGAGTTTGAGATTTGCAGGGAGAGTGTTTGTACTAGAGTTGTGCCGTCTGATGCTATTTGGGTTGTGGTCGATAGGCTGACGAAGTCTGCACACTTTCTTTCCATTCGCATGAAGGATTCTGTGGATAAACTGAGTAGGTTGTATGTTAGTGAGATAGTCCAGTTACACGGGATACCTGTATCTATCGTTTTTGACCGAAACCCGCGCATTACATCGCGCTTTTGGCTGAGTCTTCAGGTAGCTTTGGGGACACGCTTGATGTTCAGCACTGCTTTTCATCCATAAATGGATGGTCAATCTGAGCAGACCATACAGATCTTAGAGGATATGTTGAGAGCTTGTGTGCTTGATTTTTGGGGTTCTCAAAAAGATTGCCTACCATTGGCAAAGTTTGTGTATAACAACAATTATCAGTCCAATATTGGGATGACACCTTATGAGGCTTTGTATGGTAGGTCGTGTAGGTTACCGGTGTGTTGGACAAATGTTGGAGAGATCGCAGTTTTGGAACCCGATTTGGTACGAGAGACGGTAGAGAAGATCATTGTGATTCGCCAACATTTAGTGATGGTTCAGAGTCGTCAGAAGAGTTATGCTGACCAGAGAAGAAGATCTTTGGAGTTTGAGATGAGGAATCATGTGTTTTTGAAAGTTTTTCCACGTTGAGGTTTGATGAGAATTGGCGGTAATGGGACGCTATCATCGCATTTTATTGATCCATTTGAGATCCTCGAGAGGATTGGGGAGGTGGCACATCGTTTGGCTTTACCACCTCAGTTGGCATCTATGTACAACCTATTTCATGTTTCCATGCTTTTGAAGAATGAGCCTGACCTATCACATGTGTTGGATTGGGTTGAGTTACTAGTGGATGAGGATGTTTCTTTTAAGGAGCGACCTGTGAAGATCCTGAACACGAAAGCACAAGTGTTGAGAGGGAGGACCATTGCTTATGTCAAGGTTCTGTGGCTTCATCACGGAGTTGAAGAAGCAACATGGGAGCTTGAAGCTGATGTTCGTGCTAGATATCTGGGGTTGTTTGCTTCGTGAACCTATGTTGAATTTTGGGGGCAAAATTCCTTTAAGGGGAGGAGAGTTGTGAGACCCAGTTCTGTTGTATATTCGTAATGTTTTTTCGATGTGTTGGTTATTTCTTTATCGTTTTTGAACAGCATGTTATATGTGTTTTGCGCTTGTTTGAGTTTTGTTATAGCATGTTTGGTTAGTTTGCTTTTTCTTTATCGTTTAGTCGACTAAGGTGGGTAGTTCAACTGGTTGAACTGCCCGAGATTGGGTTCAGTCAACTGACTTTGTGTGTTCAATCGACTGATCTATGGCTGTGGGGGATTCTTGGCTTTCCAATAGCTTTTCAGTCGACTGACTTGGTGGATTCAGTCGAATGACTTCCTATTCGGGGCTAAGCTTATAAATATCAACCTTATGTTAGATATTTTAAAACCTTAGCTTCTAGAATAAGTGTTTTTTTCCATCCTCCACCTTCTCTCTAGTTTTTAGGGGGCTATGGCTTGATTTTTGGCGATCGAATAGCGGATCCTTGCTATCCTCGCCGAGGGTTTCGCGTTTATCTGGATAGAATCTCGTTTTAGCGAAGTTTATTTTTTTTCACGGAGTTTGAGACGTCAAGTTTTTAACTCAACGATGTAGGATCCTAGACTCTCATGTCTTAAAAGGGTGCTACGTGAAATATTATGCATTTTTACGGTTCTAAAATGCATGAAAAGTTATTTTACGTGTTTAATCTCTATTTAGTTGGACGCAATTACTGTTAAAGTGTTTTTATGGTTTATCCCATGTTGATGGACATGTGAATGTCCATAATTTTCAAAAAAGTGGTCTAAAAATGGAGGAATTTGTGAAAAGTTTTGGAAAAACGTGTTTTGAAGGTTTGGAGCTAACCCTTGGGCTTGAGCTTGGATTTTTTTTAAAAAAATATTTGGTTGCGATATGGGTTTATCTCGATGGATTTGTGAATGATATGACGGTATGTATGTGGATATTTAGTACGTGGCTATGTGTGTACTTATATCTATTGAATCATGCAAAGATCGTCATATTAGGCAAGTGATTGTCCCACGGTGAAAGACCGCGAAGAACTACATAATAGGGAAAGTGATTGTCCCAAGAAGAAAGACCGTGAAGAACCTGATGATTGGATTAGTATTACCCCACGGCGAAAAATCGTGAGAGAGTACGATATGCATATGAATATTGTTCTATATGCTTACTATATTGTCGGACATTGTTAGATGTCGAGATACGATGGGAAAACATATGATTTTTGATAAGTAAAACTATTTTTCTTTGTGGCTCGTGTGGGTCAGAATATTTATATTATTCGTGTTAACATATTTTTCTTTTAAATTCATGCTAGTCATTTTTCTATTGGGTTTCGGCTTACGTTGTGGGATTTGTGCAAACCTTTTTCAAGTGACTGCAATCACGGGTGTTGATGTAGTGGAGCCCTAGAGGCGGAAGACTTTTGCTTAGAGTTTTCTTGTTATGGAAATCATGTATTGTTGCATGTATGCCTGTTCTTGAAGGCATGTTTTGTTCGCAATGAGGCGATACATATTGCATGTAGGGAATGTATGTTGTTTTGAGAGAAGAATCTTGGGTAACTCTTTTTTATTTCAAATGGTATATTTTGTTATTTGTCTGCAAATAAAATTTTGTTTTCTTCTCGATCCTTGTCCCGTTTTGGCTCGGGTGATTGAATTGTGGTGTCCCAAAATGGTGGTTTAGTAGACTTTTTATGTGATCCTGGATTTTGGGACATGACAATTTAGTGTTATTCTGTAAAATAAAATATTTATCTTATAAAAATAATTTAATTAATTCATAGTGAGTGATTTTCTAGTTTAGCTTTTACAAAATATTATCTTCATCAACTAATAAAAATTTTATTATTATTATTAATATTATTATTGTTATCATCATTTTATTATTTTTATAAAAAAAAAAAAAAAACAAGTGTAACAAAACAAATAACCCAAATAGAGAAAACAAAACCTAAAACACATACACAAGCCACGGCCATGCACGCACAATGCATGCGCCGGTTTTTTCTCGATTTCTTGACTCAAGTTTGAGAAACTCGCCTAGATAATTCGGATGTCAATTTACATGGCCGTTCAAGGCTACACGTAGGCGGCCGTGAGGTGAATCTAACCAAACTTACGACGGTTAAAACGGAGGTCCGAGGTGATGGTTGTAGTTGTCTAAAGTTTGTCAAAAAAAAACTATTTTTTTTATAGAAAATTCTCAAAACGATAATTTTATGGTTCGGGTTTGTCGAAGTAGTTTAATGATGATCACAGCCGTTCACTAGCAACGTTATGGCATCAAAAAGGTAGTGGTCATTGGTGACAGTGGGTGATGGCCATGAACAATGGTGGCGATGTGCGACAACAACCTAGTGGTGTGTTGTCATGGTGAGTTGGTGGTGATTGGCAGTTTTGGTGGTGGTTGGTGGTTCGAGTGGTGTTGATACAGTGAGATCCAAAAATGAGAGAAGAGAGAGAGAGAGAGAGAGAGAGAGAGAGATGCAAACCGTGGGAGAGAGAAAGAGATGGTCAGCGGTAGCGAGGGCGTCACGGTCGCCGACAATGGCGGTGGCGTATACAGTGGCCAATGTCGACACCGGAGGTGGTCGACGACATGAACGTAAGGCATCAGGAAGGGTTGGGTTGGCGGGGAGCAGGTCCCTGCTATGAGGGAACTCACAGCAAGGGTGCTGTGAGTGTTTTTCTCATTTTAAGTGGATTTTTATAATTTGATTGAAATCATTCATTATTTTGTATTTGATAAGTAATTTTTTTTGTAAAAAAATCAGGATAATTAGACATCGTTATTCATATGATGGAAGCATATTTGTGTTCAAATAAAACTAACCAATTTATAGGATTTTAAAAATAAAATATGAGATAAATATGTACCAATCATATGACTACAATGTCAGATTGTCCTGATTTTTTAAACAAAATAACTACTCATTAAATATAAAATAATGAACAATTCTAATCAAATTATTAAAATTCACCTAAAAAAAAAATGACTCACAGCAGGGGTGCTGTGAGTTCCCTCACAGCAGGATCCTTGCTTCAAGGTTGGCGCCTGACTCTGCTTTCTTTTTTTTTTTTTTTCCTTTTTTTCTCCTAACTGTCTAAACCTAACACTACTGAGGCTTTAACCTAATACACATTTATACTGATACAGCTGTGTTAGGCTCAGATTTGAAGGTTCCTTTAATAGCTCAGCTTAATTTGCTTTTAAAACCATCAGTTATGTATCGGTTATGTATGGTTGTGTATATTAAACCTCTTAATAACTTGTATCTATATTATTATTAAATAATACTAATAATAATATTAATAATAATAATTATTATTATTATTATTATATACAGCTATATATATATATAATTATTATTTTTAAATGGGTTTACTAAAATATCATAATTTTCAAATACCATAATTTTTGTATTTAATTAGTAACGGCTATAGCCAAAATTTTAATAGCGCCACTATTATTATAACTATTTATTTATTTATTTAATTATATTTTTTTATTATTTTGAGATATTATAACAGCTAGATTTAATTTAAAGCCAATAGCGGCTAAATTAAACTTAAAGCTAACAATGGCTAAAATAATTTAAAGTCGACAGCAGCTAGATAAAAGTTGTCACGCCCCAAGCTCTAAACCACGTGAAACACCCATAAGCAACCAAACATACACCCAACCCGAAAATACACTCTCAAAGTAAACCATGTATGCATTGTATATAAATGCCAAATAGCATATATTACAAGGCTTCACCACCGAGAAACATGTATTAAACATACATGATACAAATAGAAACAAAAAGAAAGACTATAACTCTTCTATCTCTCTAGCACCTCCAGATCAACCTGCGTGACCGATACCTGAAGAAAAGCAAATCCCACACCGTGAGCCAAAACTCAGCAGAAACTGACATGCATGCAGTATAAACAAAACATGCTAGGAAATCAAAGTGCAGATTTAGACTCTGTTTCAAGCCTTAAAAACGAGTTTTCACATGGAAGGAAAAGTGATGATACAAATCATCCTTTAACTCACTCACAGAAGCCTTGAAAATAGTTAAAAAGGGTTTTTAGATCGTGATTCACACGACTCTTAAAAACAATTTAAAAATTGATCTATCTGTCTCGCAATGCAATATATGCAATTCATGATACATACAATCGGCCCTCACACGCTGCAACAACGGTCCTAACACTAAGACAAAGATCCGTACATAAACATATATTCTCGAGATAAAACCGTATACTAGGGGTAAAACCATATACCAAACCACGGGGTAAAATCGCATACCAAACTGCGGGATCAAATCGCATACTTTACCGTAAGCCACGGGATGGAACCGCTGACCATGGATTATACCACGGGATAAAATCGTAAACCACGGAATAAGACCGCATACCATGGGATAAGACCACACACCATGGGATAAAATCGCATATTACAGGATAAAACTGAATATTACAGGATAACACCGAACATCACGGGATAAAATCGAACGTACCTATGCATAATCTAATCAGGATTTAAATGCATAAAGCCACGCACTGTCACTAGGTTTCACAAATCACGTCACATGTTACACACGCGACTGGCATAATACTTGCAACCCATGCAACATATGCCATATGCATCCGTTCTGCATATTCCATATAACCATGCCTACAAAACTTCTGAATTTTAAAGTATGCAACTACGGTACACGTAACGATACCAAAACTATGTAATTCACTTACATAATCCATGCATAATAAGCCACAGTTATAAACGCACATAGCCATATAACCTCAAACCGTGACATCACCCGTCACAAAACCCGACACGACATCACATGCCACATACCCGTCATTCGATACCCGAACGACCCATCCATAAATCGGGACCCGTCCACACACCGGGACAACCAACACCTAGTCCAGAGATCAACACTTGAACCTCCCTCCGATCGATTCTTACAAGAACCCAACCTTGAAACCGAACCACGAACCTACACGTCTTAAACATAACCAACACGCACACAACCATGGCACAACATGACCGCCAAACCACCACATGACCAACCGAACCCCAAAAGGAATCCACATGTATTTGAATTAACTAATTTCTATAAATTAATCAATTGAATACCATAGGAGGCCAATTGGAAACCAAGACCCAACCACCTAACCACCATCTCACTGCCTAGAAGTTCAGTCGACTAACCCAAGCCCCCAATCGACTAAAAAACACACTGGAAACTCGCAATGCCAAACAACCACGGTTTAGTCGACTGACCCTCGAGGTTTAGTCGACTGAACCCAAAAAACATGATCCAGTCGGCTGAACCACTGAACATAGGCAAGAACAGTTTTCGAACACTGTTTCAGCCTCCAAAACCTCGATTCAACGCCTCCAAACACCGATTCAATACCCTCAGACATACACACGCCCAGGCCTAGCACTAAGACCTCAAAAGAAACTCCTGATACCAGATTCCATCCACCGAAATCAACTAACAACTGGTTTTTAATCCAGAAAGCTAACTTTATAGAAAATCAAATTTATAGCAATCTAACCGTTAAAAACACATACGATTACACATAGTACTCTTATACAGCAGTAGAGTCTAGAATTCTACCTCGGTGAGTTAAAAAACTTAATGCCTCGAACCACGTGCAAAATCGAGCTTCGCCAGAATGAAATTCTAATCGGATGGTTGCGTAGCCCACTGTGCCAAAAGCAAAGATCTACTGTTGGATCGTTGAAAATCGAGCCTCAGGCTCCTGAGAACTTAGAGAGAAGGCAGAGAGAAAACAGGAAGCTTGTTGAAGAAGTTTTGAAAAATATCTTTATGAAAATATCTAACTCTAGATATTTATAGGGCTCCAAAATATATATTTTTTTTTAAATTTTCAACATTAGCACCACAATGACCCACGGCCCGGGAACCTACCCTGCATGCATATCTAAGCCCGAACATGCATCGAAAGCAATAAAAACATGCTCAAACGAAAACACGTAACGCGCGTCCGAAAACGCCAAAAAAAAAAAGGGTCAGTCTCACAAAAATATCTTCTTAATGAACCATTTAACGCTTTTCTCGTAGTTAAATGACATTCTAAAAAGAATATTTTTAGCAAAGTTAATAATGTCTAGAACACTGGTCAATGGTTTTTATCACGATTGAAACTAGTTCTGAAAAGATAGTTTTGGCAAACTTAATAATATTTAAAACATTATTCAACTGTTTTCGTTAGAGTTAAATTGAGTTCTAAATAACATTTTTTTAAGTAAATTAACAATATTTAGAACGTTGTTCAATAGATTTTGTCACATTTGAAATGGGTTCTAAATAATATTTTTTTGGAAAATCCAAACGTGGTTTAAGAATGAAAGGGAAAGAGAGATAGAGAGTGAGAGAGAGAGAGAGAGTGATTGAGAAAAGAAAACCATACTTTTTTTTCTTCACCGAAAACCATACTATTTTTTCTTTTTTTTCAGATTACTTCTTTCCATCCAGTCTTCTCCTATGATTGCTCCAAAATTTCTCTCCCAATAGTTGGCTCTTCTTTTTGTGTTTTTTATTCAACCGAATGACCCTCAAAAGTTGCCCCTTTTTCACTATACAAAAAAATGCATATGTATAGATAAAAACAACCAACCCATGTTGAAAGTGGCTGGTTTTCTTTAAAATTGGACACACGATATTGCTAGAGAAAACATGAGAACGAGGTAGAGAACATAGTCATTTTGTGCACTTTTATTATTTATTTAATTTTTTTTCTAACACATCACATCATGATGTGTTAAAAAAAGCTAGAGTACCTAGTTAATAAAAGAATCTATAGATTGTCCCCACATTTTTCTTTTTTTAATCTTTATATATATATATATAGACACACACAAGTTGCATAGGCCATGGACCCTTGTTTTATGCATAATGCTTTTTTAGGGTGATTTAATCAAGGGTTTTATTTGGGTCCTTATTTAGAGATAAGGACTAAAGTCTAAATAAGTATTCTATTAAATTCCATTATCATACTGTGTACCAGAAATGCCTCCCAAATTAGGAAAATTAAATACATTTATTACTGGTGCACATTTAAGAATACGTTTTTATTTCCTTATAATAATTTAGATATGGATACTTTTATATTTTCTTACAATTCATATGGTAGAATATCTTATTCAAATTATAAAAATTGAATATATTTATAGCTGGTACACATTCAAGAAAACGTTTTTATTCCCTTATAATGATTTAGTTATGGATACTTTTATATTCTCTTACAATTTATATAGTGGGATATTTTATGCACAGTCTTGAATCTATTTGCATTTTCAATTTATGATAATTATATTTCTAAATAAATGATTTGATATTGTGAACTAGGTTCAATTAAAACTATATGCATTACATAAATTAGCATATTAACATATTCTCATTTTCTCAAATTAGCATATTACATACCCTTTAGTATCTCTTATGCAAATGCAGCATTTTTATTTTCTATAAATAAATTTTTATTTTTTGCAACTAATAGGAAATGAGAATTTATTTACCGAAAATGAGAATTTATTTACAGGAATGAGAATACTACATTTGCATATAAGATAGTGAGGGGTATACAATATGCTAATATGCGAATATGTTGATATGCTAATATGCTAATATATTATTATGTTTTGTTTTGTAATGCATATGGTTTTGATTGAGCCTGATTCATAACATCAAACCATTAATTACTCTAGGGTTTTATTTTGATGACTTATTTTAAGATAAATTTTATGTAATAAACTGTTATGTCATGAGGTCCTATTTTAGTAATATGATTACTATAAATTAGAAATGCAAACAAATTTATGATTGTGTATAAGATATTCTGCAATGTGAATTGTAAAGGAATATA
Source organism: Heliamphora exappendiculata (assembly GCA_034768845.1). Lineage (NCBI taxonomy): Eukaryota > Viridiplantae > Streptophyta > Magnoliopsida > Ericales > Sarraceniaceae > Heliamphora > Heliamphora exappendiculata. Next base: position 7,391 of record JAOTRH010047378.1, on the reverse strand, counting down.
AAGTATCCATATCTAAATCATTATAAAGAAATAAAAATGTATCCTTAAATATGTACCACTTATAAATGTATTTAATTTTCATATTAACATTTTGAGGGTACAAATATCCAAAAAAGTAGTAAATATCTAAAACAGAATCTCATGGAATAATAATTTACTACATATGATTTATCTTAAAATAAGTAATTAAAATAGAATCCTAGAGTAATTAATCCTTTTTTTATATGTGATCATGTAATTTGATCAATTATTATTTGTATTATTTATATATATTTTTTAAATAAAATTACCATGACGATCAAAATTTTGGCACACTTAAAATTAAAATTTTATAATTCAACACCTTTCTTCAATGAGGATTTGAGACACACCTACAAATAAAATCAGTTTTTGACTTTTGGTACCCAAATTTTCTTGGGTCCACTTGAGTTAGTTCCATTTGGATGTATTTCCTTTGGAATCCAAATCTTTTTTGTTGCTTTAGCATAATTCTTTTTCAATGGGTAGTGTGTGACAGTATGGCCATTCTCATAGCAATGAAAACTTGTAGTACTGAAATTATTAGAAGTGATTTTAACAAATATATCACATAGCAATTTTTTTTTCTCTTCAGTTGATATCCTATACCAGTTTTGTTAAAAATGCATTTTTGCATTTCTAGGAGCTTATCTAAGTTCACTTTTTCTTAAGTAAACTTATGTACAGTTTTATTTAGATCTTCAACCTTTTTTGTTAAAATTTGACTTTTATTTTTTAGAGAAGTAATCTATTTTGACAGAGATTATTTTTCCTATTTTAAAGATTCAACTTCAGTAGAAAGAGTAAGAACCATTTTCTTAAGAATGACATTTTTAGCACTAAATTTTCTTAACTCATTATGCATTTCTTCAAAAGCAATTTGTAGTTCATCTAAAGAAAAGGATTCACATCTTTTTCTCATTGTCTTCTTTAGCCATAAGGCATATATTGGAAATTTCATTTTTATCTTTTTCTTCATTTGAGCTGGTGTCATCACTTTAACCCTGTGAGGCCCTAACCCATTTCTTTTTTTAGAAAATGATCTAAGTGTTCACGGGAGTAAGGATTAAAGTTTAGTCTGCTTCCTTGGTTTAATTTTTCTCTCAGTGATGACCGCTCAAGCAGTGGGAGTACGCTCAAGCGGGGTGGTGCCAGAGAGTGGTTTTGTGTGGTGACCGCTCGAGCGGTGCTTGGGCGCTCGAGCGGTGGGGTGGCAGAGTGGTATGTCGGCAGGGGTCCGCTCGAGCGGTGGTCGAGCGCTCGAGCGGTGGAGGCCTGGCGCGATATTCTAAAAAAATGTGATTTTGACTCATGTTCGGGTCTAGAGATTTTGCGGGGTTGGTCCTGGGGGCTGCGGGAAGTTGTGGTGCAAATTTCAAAAATTTAAAAAAAAAATTGGAGGCTTACAAATAACTGGAGTTTAGATATTTTTAAAAGATATTTTTAAAAACTTTACTCCTAAGTTTCCTCATTTTTCTCTCTTCCTTCTCTCCAACTTCTCAGGGGCCTGGGGTTCAATTTTCGATGATTAGACTACAGATTCTTGGTATCGGCATCGAGGGCTACGCAACCATTGGACTAGATTTTGATTTTGGAAAAGTTTGTTTTTGCAGGTGGATTGAGATGTCGAGCTTTTAGCTCAATGAGGTAGGATTCTAGACTCTACTGCTGTATAAGGGCACTATGCGCAATTATAAGTATTTTGACAGGTTAAAAATGCACGAACAACGGTTTATGTTTCATTAAATCGGGTTTTGGTTTAAAAATGTGTTTGTGTTGATTTCAGTTCAATGAAATCGGGTTTTGAAACGTTTCTTTCGAGGATCTATGGTAGTTTTGTGTTTGGGTATATCTGAGGGTGTTTGAAAGGTGTTTGGAGGCTTTAATTTGTGGTTGAGATGATGGTTATTAAGTGTTAGAGAGTTTGGAGGCTTAGAACACCAAGAACATAATTTTATGGGTTCTTCTCGGGTGGTAGCTCGCTGCAGTGCCCGATGTCCGCTCGAGCAGACTGGCTGTGCAGGGCCATTTTATTTTGATGTTATCTCCCTCATCCGGACTCAGAATGGGTCGTTCTTGTACTCAAATCGAAGCCCTGAAAGTCTTCTTTCCAATGACACCTCTATCACATTAAAATTCTTTTGTAGAAAAAGTTATGACTAAAAGAGTGAAGGTGTGCCAAGATTTCTAAACCGTTTTTCACCCGCTTTTGGCTAAAAGTTTGGGAAAAGGTTAATTTTCATCCTTGTGAGCCCTTTTGATCTAGTCTCATGTTCCTTGGGAGTTTGTTGTGGGTGTTTCACGTGACTCGGGTGTTAGGACGTGATAGTGGCGGTTGGCCAGTGACGCTACATTTAGTTGTATGCTTTTTCTCCGATTAAAATGCTTATATATCATGTTTTATGTTTAAACCTTGTTTCCGATAAAAAGCATGCTTTACGCTTTTCTTGGTTTATTACATGATATAACTTGTGGTTGTTGGGTTTTCAAATTGTGTTCTTGAAAACGGTGAAAATGGTGATTTTGTGTAAAATCTCAACACTTTGTGTTTTGGAGGTTTGGAGCTAACTCTTGGGGTTAAGTTTCAAGTTTGGAAACATTTTGTTGGAAATGGGGAAAATATTTTGAAAATGTTTTGTTTGATCTCCATGGTTCACGGATTGGATCTCTTGTTTATACATGTGTTGTATAACTATTTTTCTGAAAAATTTTTTGGAAAGGTTTTGTTGATCTTCATGTTGATGGATGGATCTGTATATACATGTATAATGTATATTTGTAAAATAATTTAATTTTTTAGAAGAATATCTAGATGTACCGGGATGACAGGTATTTGGCATGAGTTGCCCTCGATGAAAGTTCCAAAATGTGCGCAGTGTAGGTACCTTTGTTATCCTTCAGGGTAGTTCCCGTAAAGAAGGTCAGTTTGGGTGCTCTTTTCCCTCAGGTTGTCGGACCCGTAAAGTTAGTATTTACGTCGTGGTGCTCCATATAGAACTTGTCATTACCTAGCAGGCCTTCAGTGGTTCAGGACTAGGGTAATGGGCGGGAGTTTATAGTTGTTACTCTATCTCTTTGTGATGGAGTCGGTACTTAAGATCATATTCTTTTATTCTGCGATGGTACATTCTGCGAGGGAAACGATATTTTGATTACTATTTTTTCTTAACTGTGGTTGATTAATTTCATTTGTTGCAATACCTAGTTTGAAGGATGAAAACATGGGTTTTATGAAGTAAAACCGTTTTGGGAGACTTGTGTAGTCTGATAGGAAAACTTGGGATTTGTGGAAAACTATTTTGGGTTCTGTGGTTGAGCTTAGCTCCCACCTTATATGATTGCATATTGCTTACTTTACAGCTTCATTGTAAAGCAAGCAATGAAGCTGTAATCCCAACCACAGAACCACAGAACCCAAAATAGTTGTAAGGCATGTTTTCAACTATTTTGTAATGCATGCTTTACAAAATAGTTGTAAAGCATGTTTCAGCTCACGGTGTGGGATTTTTGCTGTAAAACCATTTTTAGGTGAACACGTGGAGTTGACCTAGAGACTTGTGATAATGGAGAGCTTGCTTTAGTTTTCTTATTTTAGACATGTACTTATACATGTGATGCCTGTTTTAGAAGGCTGGTTTTGTACGCCTTTCGCTAATATATTATTCATGTATGAGTTTGTATGATTTCTGTTTATGAGAGATCCTTTTGTTGGGTATTCCAATAGTTTCAACAGGAGGATTTAAATGTATGAAAACCTATATTTTTTATAAACCTGGTTTTAGTGGATTTTCACGTGATCTTGGGGTTTTGGGGCGTGACAAACCCTATGCTTCTAGCATTGCCTTCTTGTAGCCCTTTTCGTAGTGTTTCTTTATTTGAGGACAATTTGCCTTCATGTGGCTAGATTTCTTGCACTTGAAATAAATTATTTCATCGTTTTTGTTACTATTTTCACCTTTGTGGCCTTCCTTTTTGAATAATTTTCTTTCTCCTTATTTTTTATTTCTAAAAAATCTTTTAAACTTTCTGGTGATGATAGCAATTTTATCATTCTCATTACTAGAGGCTTCTTCTTTTACTTCTTTCTCGGGGATGGAAGATTTGAAAGCTATTCCTTTCTTTTTCTTGTTGTCCTCTTCATCATCCATCTTTTAATTCATCTCATGTGTCATGAGTGAACCAAGCAACTCCTTTGAGCTGAGCTTGGTGAGATCCTTTGCTTCTTTGATGGCAATCACTTTAGGCTCCCAACTCTTTTGCATACACTTGAAAATTATTTTCACCATTTCCACATTAGTGTTCACTTTTCCAAGAGATATAAATCCATTTGTAATATCAGTAAATCTAGTGAACATATCATCAATGGATTTATCATGCTTCATTTTAAACAGTTCATAATTATGGACAAGCAAGTTGATTTTTTATCCTTTCACTTGACTAGCTACCTCATAGGTAACTTATAGTCTATTCTATATTTCTATAGCAATATCACATGTAGAGATTCTATTAAATTCATTTGGATCAAGAGAGCAATAGAATAAATTCATTACTTTAGCATTCTTTTGTATCCCCCTTATGTCTTCCACTCCTTTTCATGTTTAGGGATAGTGGAGCCTTCCACTACTTTGTAAGACCATTTATGGCCATTAATGATGACCCTCTATTGGTCATAGCCAATAGTCTAGATGTATATTCTCATCCTAGTTTTTAAAAAATTATAGTTTATTCTATTGAACAAAGAAGGTCTATTTGTGGACTGACCCTCAGAGTGTAGTGGTCCAATACTGGTTGCCACGGATCCTCATAGACTATTAAGTTAATAAAGCCAGAGTCCTTGCTCTGATATCAATTGTAAGTTTAGGCAACTCAAGAGTGGGGTGAATTAGATTTTTAAAATAAATAAACTATTTTAAAAATCTTTTTCAAAACTTTTTAATTTCACATGAAGATTAAAACACTAAGCACAGATAAAATAATGCAGCGAAATTAAAGAGGTAAAGAAGAAAGATTAGAATAAGACACTAAGAATTTATAGTAGTTCGGCTTCTGCACAAGCATACGTCCACTCTCTAAGACTCTCCTTAAGAATATGCACTATAACTGAATGCTTCACAAGTGCATTCAAAAATCTTTACAATACTGAAAAGGTTTCACAAATAACCCATGTTATTCTAAACTCTCTTCAGCTCAGTCTAAGAAGTACAGCACACTTTCTTAAAGACTACTAGGGTGACTCACCCTTCTTACAATAAGTGCTCGTTTGGAAAACTGGCTTAAAGCTGAATTTTTAGGCTTTTTAGCTTTTTAGCTTAAAGCCTCTAAAGTCAAAAAGTCTCATTTTCTAACAACCAACTTTTATCCTATTGGCATTTTTAGCTTTTTAGCTTTTTGATTTTTTGTCCTTTTGACTTTTTAGCTTTTTATTTGGAAAAATCTCATTTAGGCTGAGGACAATTTTAAAATTTTACATCTGGCTTATTTGGATTTTTTGGTAGCTTAAAAGTCTCTAGTTTTCCAACCAAATGAACTTTTGACTTTTTGACTTAAAGTGGTTTAAAGACAAAAAGGTGACATAAAGCTAGGTTCCCAAACGAGCACTGAATGTAGATGAGAAATTGAGAGTTAAAACTCACTAACACTCCTAACAAAGATTTAGAAATAAATGTACAAGAAAGTGAATGATTCTAGGGTTTGAAGATTTATGAGCTTGAGAGAATGTTGAAGAGCTTCTAATGCACTTCGTTTTTCAATAACTCAGCAACTCAAAACACAAAAATTAACTTCTTTTATAGCTCACTGAAGAACTTGACTATTAGTAGTAAGTGGCAGAATTTAATGCTCTAAAATGTTATTATTAAACCAGTGCCCTCTTAAAAACCCGTTGTAGGTGTCAACTCAAGATTTCTTAGTGTCGACACAGAATGATCTTAGCTTTAGTTCTTGGACAAAAGTTTGACCATGTTTCATGAGGTGTCGACTCAATTTTTGGTCTTTCGGCTTCTGCACCTTAATGTCAACTCAGATTGAATCTAGTGTTGACTCGTTGAGTTTTTCAGTTCTTCAAATTAAAACTTGGTGTTGACTCATATCAGAGTAGTGTCAACTCAGGACTTCATGTCTTCTGTGGTGTCGACTCATGTATGCGTTGGTGTCGACCTAGTTCTTCACGTCTTTTTTGGCGTTGACTCAGTGAGTCATTAGTGTCGACCTGGCCAAAGTAGCGTTGGCCTCTGAACTTTGGTGTCGACACAACTTGAAGTTGGTCTCTACTCTATCTTCTATTTTTCTAATGGTCTGCTGGGTGTTAACTCATTTGATCTTTGGTGTCGACACAAGTCTTAGAATGTCCAGAGGTTTACGTAGTGTCGACTCATGTATTCTCTAATGTCGACATAAATTGAATTTTGTTGTGGGTGGTGAGGCCCTTGTACTTTCTGGTGTCGACTCAACTTGTTCTTTAGGCCTTGACTTGGTGTGGACTCGAGCTGTAGCTAGTGTCAACGCAACTGAAGTTCGGTCCATGATGTAAAAGTGTCGACTCAACTTATCATTGGTGTTGACACAATCTATTTTCGTATAAAGTTGTAAACAAAGCATTAGAGGTGTCGATCCTTAAATTAAAGGTGTCGACACTTGAATTAACAAGCGAGCTCTACATATAAGTGTCGACTCAAAGGCTAATTAGTGTCGACCCAAAAGTTTTGCTTGAAAACATTTAGTGTCAACTTATTTAGCATGAAGTGTCGACTCAAATAATGTCACACCCCAAAAAATCCAGGATCACGTGAAACACCCAGCAAGCCATCAGTTTATAAAAGATAGAACTTTTACTGATAAATAATCATCCAAAATTATACAGTTTTGGAATAAAAAGAGTACCCAGGTTCACTCTCAGAATCACATGTAGCATGCTCATACAGTTATAATATACGGCCACATGGCTTACAAAACATGCCTTCAGAAACAGGCGACATATATGTAAATACATGCTTCTATAACAAAGGGAAAACTATACAATAGTTTTCGGCCACCACGGCACAGCTAGATCAACTCCACGTGATCATCAACACCTGAAAAAGGTTTTAACACATCCCACTACGTGAGCCAAAACCCAATAAAAATAGACTATGATGCAGTAAAGCAAGATATACAATCACATAGCATAAAGTAAAAGGTCTTACCATAGAAAACCCCAAGTTATCAGCGTGTACACACGGACGCACACACACATAAATCACTGTCACATCCAAGTGATTCTACTATCTCGTGGTCTCAAAAATCTAGGCACCGATATCAAGCGGGCATATAGACCCAAGTAACGCTACCATCCACCTGGCCACACAGGCCCCATGGAGTAACAGAACCTTCTATAC
>JAOTRH010047367.1:0-19641 GCA_034768845.1 Heliamphora exappendiculata | reverse complement strand
GATGTTTAATCGATTCAAATTACGTGCATTTTGATTAATTTTTAAGAGATTAATTCTACAATCTGCTAATAGAGAGTCTAATTAAATACATAAAAAGTCTCCTATGGACTAATTTCAAAAGAGTTTAACAGTTCAAACCCGCAACCTTGATGGGAGCAAACATTTAAGTATAGTAAGATGCCTTAACCATTAATAATTATTCATTAGTTTCGAAATACTAAGTGGCATTATTTATGTAGAGTTTCAATCTAATCATATAACAAAAAATACTTTACATAAAATAACGTAGAGGCATGCTTTTATTAGGTAAGTAAAAAATAATAAAAACCTATTTAATGTGTATAGCCCATTTTAATTTGCTGCAAGAATCACATGGTATTAACCATGTAGTACTTCGAGAGTACATAATAATTTTCCGTCGGCCACCAATCCTTTCCTTTGTTTTCTTGTATGAAATGAGCTATTGAATTATTGCATGGGACCAAAAGAAAATTGTAGAGGATCCTCTCTCTCTCTCTCTCTCTCTCTCTCTCTCTCTCTCTCTCTCTATATATATATATATATATATATATATATATCAGTTCTCAGAACAATTGGGAAGCTATATCCTATTTTAGTCTCTATGTTATAGCTGTCTATATGTATACATATATGTATATGTACATGAATGTATACATAGGTTGGAGGAAAGGCGAGAATGTGTCTTGGAGTGTTTGAATGTGAAGATAGGTCTTAGGTTGTTTGGCTATGCGAATTAGGATATTATATAGAGTAGTTCTGTTGCATTTGTTGCATAAGGAATATTAGAATTAAAACAGAAAATAGGTATCATCTTCTACCATTGAGTCCAGTATTGGCACGTGAATAGAAAGGAGGTATGCAGATTTATCAGAAAAAGAAAGAGAAAGTAGTGTGTAATTTCAGAAAACCATAGGGGAGGTCCCTCCAATTGTCAAGAACATCATGAGCAGGTTGCATATTTACCCTTTTTTATCAAAAAATTTGTCCAACAATTTTTTTCAATTTATGACTAATAGAACAAGTGGTGTTTCAATTTAAATCAGTGGTATTTGCCATTAATTTCATGATCGATGAATAAATATATAACATGTCTCATATTAATACTCATGCTTCTAAGCGGTTGGGATATAAAGAAGTCCTTAATGATATATGGTGGCCTTTTGGAGTAGATGGGGCTTCTGTTTTCTCCTGTTATGAACTCTTTTATCAATATCTATAGCCATGCTCAGAAGAAAGAAAACTTGATAAATAATTAATAGTGAGCATATTTTTCATGTGTTTAAATGCTTTTTTAGTTATTATTTATTCCCCTCCATTGGGTTGCGATGTCAACAAAATATAAATTGATGTGGAAAACAATCATAACTAATAAAACTGTTATTTTCTTTTCTTCCAACGTTGCACTAATAATAGAATAGGGTTTTTGTTGACACAATAGGTATGTGAGATAGCGCAGAATATACACAAAATACAAATACATCTAACATGAAAGATCACATATACTTTGGGGCCTTTAAGAAAACAAGGCACTTAGAAATTATTGTGCAGTACAAAATTTAAATGTATGCTCCAGAACTAACATGGAGAAACTGAAAGTGACTGACTATTCAACCTCCTACCAGTAAATCACCTCGAACTCCGGCTTCTTCCAAAGCTTCACGTAGTGCTGCTTCCTCGACAGTTTCATCATTTTCCCATCCTCCCTATAACGAAGAATTTTTAAATGAAAAAAAAAATGGTAAAATCATTGATAGAAGTATGGGATGCCAATTTTGCCTTGGGAGTTGAATTGAAATGCATAAGAAAATAATTATTGTTTTCCTTACTACAAGTGTACAAGATACTGATGAAAGAAAATAAAATAACTAGTCAATATCCCAATATCAAACCTTCTTTTCTTGATAAATAAACATAGTTTAATAATTTAAGAATTTCAGTTGTTCTGGACCTTCTGGTAACACATAAGAAAAAGGCACAATAAACTAGCTAAGAAAAAAACATTGAATCTAACCTTTCAAGATCAATGTTCCTAGTATGGTCGTTCACTGAAAAATCTAATCTGATAAAAGTTTTTCATTCCAGGCATGAGAAAAAGTTTATAGTTGGGTGACATGTCCTGTCTAGTGTTTCACTCTATGGGGCTGTTTGGTTAATATGAAAACAGATCAGTTCAGGTCTACTTCCATTAAGTTAGGTAAGTCTTTGGAAAACCACTCCCACCTTGCTTTGACTTTAAACAAGTTTTGAGCTCTTTCATAAACAAAGTCGGCCCCGTATACTACCTACTCAATATCCCAATATCAATCGCTCCGGTATTAGAAAAGGCCACAATAAACTACCTAACAAAAAGTGTAACATTAAACGTTAGCATTCATGGTCATTGCTCCTAGTATGTTTGTTTACCAAAAAAATTAATATCATGTAAGTTTCAGGTAAATTACATTGACCTCCCCTAAGCTTAATGGAAAAAACGGGCATCTCTTTAATTTTCCAAAATTACATTAACCTCCACTGTCAGGATTTTCATACGCTATCGTTAACGGAGATAGACATTTTACTTTTCTATCCCCCACACACGTGCACACCTACTTGGCTACCTCTACTTCCCTTCCCTCTATTCCCAACCCTCTCTCTCTCTCTCTCTCTCTCTCTCTCTCTCTCTCTCTCTATATATATATATATATATATATATATATATATATATATATAATGCATACGTTGAATGTGGGTGAATTGCTTGACAATATTTGTGATTTGGTTCTTTGTTGTTTCAAATAATTAAGAAAGAGCCGCAATAATTAAAGAAATGCGTGAGTTTCACTTCTCAATTTTCCTTAGATATTTTTTTATTTTATTTTTTTATTCATTAATAAGGAAATTGAATTCGAATATTTCTGCACCACATAAGTTATGTCATGCCTCCTATTAAATTCCATGCCTCCAACTTCTCAATTTGTACAATGTGATTTTTTGAATGGTTTTGCAAATGGATTTTGAAGAGACTAAATGGTTTTAAGATGGGTTTACCATGATAGTGGGATTTATTGAATCGTCCAAACTTGAATTATGATTTTATTATGCAGCCAAGAAAGCCCACATGCAGTTCCTATTGAAAGTTAATAGCCTTGCATGTATGCACATGTATATGGGAGTGCATATATATGTGAGTAGGGGTCATCTCGTGCAATAGAAAATATATTAAGAAAAAGCAACGTCGACTAAAGCCGATCCATTTTATGTAAATTTTGGTGACGAGGAAGAGAACAAGTTGCGACAACAAAATGAAAAACAAAAAGAACAAAAAAATTCAGTAATTTTGGCTTACCTCATATGAGGAATGGTCACCTATTTATATTAAAAGAATGAATTTACAAAAAGAAAACAAAATCCGAAATTAAAAAAAGCAATAATTCAAAGATAACACAATAAATCAAAGGATCATATTTTCCTAATATATATTAATTCCAATACTCCCTCTCAACCTGAAAGAAAGATGTTGAAGATCCTACTGACCTAGTGAACATGTCCGTAGTCCGTTCGGATGAAGAAACAAATGAGGGGGTCAAAATGCCTACTCAAACTTTTTTCCGAATAAAATGAATATCCACTTCTATATGCTTGGTTCATTTATGAAAAACTGAATTTGAGATAAACATGATAGAAAATTTGTTGCTGCAAAAAAATAGAGATGATTCTTTTTCCTCGAAACCTAGCTCAGTAAAAATAGACCGAAGCCAAAGGATTTCACACATTCCCTAAGCCATAACCCGATTTCGGCCTCAGCTGAAGATCTTGAGACAACTGCTTGCTTCTTACTTTTCCATGATATCAGATGATGGCCATAGAAAGTACAAAGGCCAATGGTAGAGGGTCAGTCAGTTTTAAACCCAGCATAATCGGCATCAGTGGAACATGAAAGTTCAGATTAAGTACTAACATAGAAGAATAAGCCAAAGTCTGGGACATACGTTAAGGTACCTGAAGATATGAAACACTGCATCCATATTAGCTTTACGAGGAGCATGTATAAACTGACCGATCATACTTACTACAAAAGTCAAAGTCTAGTTTCATATTGGTCAAGTATATTAGCCGACCAACCAAACACTGATATATAGAAGGATTAGGAAGTATCTTCCCCGATTCAGCCGGAAGCTTAAGATTTGGATCCATAAGAGTAGAAGTTGACTTACACCCTAACATGCCAGTGTCCTGAAGAAGATCAAGAGTGTACTTCCTCTGAGAAAGAGATATCCCACGCTGAGAACGAGCAACCTCAATACCGAGAAAATACTTTAGCGGATCCAAATCCTTAATATCAAAAGCTTTGCCAAGATGCTGTTTTACCTGAGCAATCCCTCATGTATCATCCCCAATAAGAATAATATCATCAACATACACTAATAAAATGATACACCGTTCATCTTGGCGTTAACGAATAAAATAGGTGTAATCTGAGTGGACAAAGTCCATAGATAAAATAACATTACTGAAACAACTAAACCACGCCCTTGGTGATTGCTTCAATCTATAAAGAGATTTACGGAGGCTACATACTTTTCCAGAATACTCCCCCTCATCCTTAAAACCCGGTGGAGGATCCATATAAATAGTTTCAAGTAAATCTCCATGAATAAAAGCATTCTTGACATCTAGTTGGTGAAGAGACCAACAATGAGAAGCCTCAAAAGGCACAAGAAGAAGAATAGTAGTCAACTTAGCAACAGGGGCAAAGATAGCACCACAATCTTTACCAGGAATCTGTGTAAAGCTTTGACCACAAAGCAGGCCTTATACCGATCCATAGAACCATCTGCCAAATACTTCACATTAAAGACCCACTTACACCCTACAATCTTCCCACCAGAACCATCTGCCAACTTGAATATATTATTTATAAATGCTTGTGCAACATCTGAGCCAGTATATGGATGAGCAAGTGGCACAAAATGTGCATATCTGCTTAGACGATCAATGATTACAAAAATAACAGTCGTTCCTTGAGAATTAGGCAAACCCTCAATAAAATCCAATGAAATATCTATCCACACTTGGTTAGGGATAGGTAAAGGTTGAATAAGTCCTGGACTTTTCACATTTTCCAACTTATTCCTCTGACAAACAATGCATTCTGCCACAAATTGTCTTATTTGAGTCTTCATACCTTTCCAGTAGAATGTTTTGTGAATCCTTCTATATGTCTTCTCACAGCCCGAGTGTCCTCCAATGGGAGAGGTATGAAAATCATGTAAGATCTTATCCTTTAATGGTTGCAAAGATCCTACAACTAGCTTGCCTTTTGAGCAACCCATTCTGCCATTCATATTTAGATGTACTGACATTTTGGTTTTTCAAGTCGTCGATCAATTTTTGTAGCCTTGGATCCATTTCCCAACTTGCCTTAAGCTCGTCCACCTAATTACCTACCACCATTGACAATGCTGCTTACCCCCTACTTCCGTCATTGCTTCATCTGGTTCATGTATTTGGGAAAGGGCATCTGCAGCTAGGTTCTCCTTGCCAGCTTTGTATATGATCTCGTAATTGTAACCAAGCAACTTTGTGATCCACTTTTGTTGGAATAAAGTAGTGACCCTCTATTCCAAGAGGTATTTAAGACTAATAAAATGTCTTCCTAAATGATAATGTCTCCATTTGTTGACGGCAATAACAATGGCTAATAGTTCCTTCTCATAAGTCGAAAATCCCAGCTTTTTAAATATGCGTGCCTATAAATTTTAAGTTTTGCCAAGATCCTGTTTTACCTGAGCAATCTCTCATATATCATCCCCGGTAAAAATAATATCATCAACATACACTAACAAAATGATACACCAATCATCTTGGCGTAAACGAATAAAATAGGTGTAATCTAAGTAACATTGGACAAAGTCCATAGATAAAATAACATTATTGAAACGACTAAACTACGCCCTTGGTGATTGCTTCAATCCATAAAGAGATTTACAGAGGCTACATACTTTTCCAGAATACTCCCCCTCAACCTTAAAACCCTTTGGAGGATTTATATAAATGGTTTCAAGTAAATCTCCATGAATAAAAGCATTCTTGACATCTAGTTGGTGAAGAGACCAACAATGAGAAGCCTCAAAAGACACAAAAAGAAGAATAGTAGTCAACTTAGCAACAAGGGCAAAGATAGCACCACAATCTTTACCAGAAATCTGTGTAAAGCTTTGACCACAAGACAGGCCTTATATCGATCCACAGAACCATCTGCCAAATACTTCACATTAAAGACCCACTTACACCCTACAATCTTCCAACCAGAACCATCTGCTAACTTGAATATATTATTCATAAATGCTTGTGCAACGTTTGAGCCAGTATATGGATGAGCAAGTGGCACAAAATGTGCATATTTGCTTAGACGATCGATGATTACAAAAATAACAGTCGTTCCTTGAGAATTAGGCAAACCCTCAATAAAATCCAATGAAATATCTATCCACACTTGGTTAGGGATAGGTAAAGGTTGAATAAGTCCTGGACTTTTCACATTTTCCAACTTATTCCTCTGACAAACAATGCATTCTGCCACAAATTGTCTTATTTGAGTCTTCATACCTTTCCAGTAGAATGTTTTGTGAATCCTTCTATATGTCTTCTCACAGCCCGAGTGTCCTCCAATGGGAGAGGTATGAAAATCATGTAAGATCTTATCCTTCAATGGTTGCAAAGATCCTACAACTAGCTTGCCTCTTGAGCAACCCATTCTGCCATTCATATTTAGATGTACTTACATTTTGGCTTTTCAAGTCGTCGATCAATTTTTGTAGCCTTGGATCCGTTTCCCAACTTGCCTTAAGCTCCTCCACCCAATTACCTACCACCATTGACAATGCTGCTAACCCCCTACTTCCGTCATTGCTTCATCTAGTTCATGTATTCGGGAAAGGGCATCTGCAGCTAGGTTCTCCTTGCCAGCTTTGTATATGATCTCTTCATCGTAACCAAGCAACTTTGTGATCCACTTTTGTTGGAATAAAGTAGTGACCCTCTATTCCAAGAGGTATTTAAGACTAATAAAATGTCTTCCTAAAAGATAATGTCGCTATTTGTTGACAGCAATAACAATGGCTAATAGTTCCTTCTCATAAGTTGAAAGTCCCAGCTTTTTTGGGGAGAATGCCTTACTGAGATATGCGATCAGCCTGCTCTCCTGCATAAGTACAGCTCCTATACCTCTACCTGAGGCAGGCATCACACTACAGCACAAACACTTTGGTGTAGTCGGAAGTGCCAAAACTGGTAGAGTAGACATAGCAGCTTTTAACTTGTTGAAAGCATCTTCAGCATCCAAACTCCATCTAAAAGAGTCTTTTTTAAGAAGAGCAGTAAGTGGGGCACTAATTTTGCCATAATCTTTCACAAATTTTCTGTAGTATCCTGTTAATCCCAAGAAACCGCGCAGAGTTTTTTGATTATGAGGAACATGTCATTGCTGCATACGAACTACATTAGAAGGATCTACGAATATTCCTTGTTCTAAAATTATGTGGCCCAAATATTCTACTTGCTGCTGGCCAAAAGAACACTTCGAATGTTTGACAAACAGTTTATGAGTTCTCAAAACTTCAAGAATTTGTTTCAAATGTTGTAGATGCAATGACCATGTAGAGCTATACACCAAAATATCATCAAAGAACACTAGGATATATTTTCTCAAATAAGGCCTGAACGCTTCATTCCTAAGGCTCTGAAATGTAGAGGGAGCATTAGTGAGTCCAAATGGCATCAACAAAAATTTGTAATGGCCGTCATGTGTTCTGAAGGCCGTTTTATATCCACTTGTTTGACTCTAATTTGGTGGTAGCCAGATCTCAGATCTAGCTTAGAAAAGAACCTTGCTCCTTTTAATTCATCAAGTAGTTCATCCATCACAGGTATAGGAAATTATCCTTAATTGTAATCTTGTTAAGAGCTCTATAATCCACACAGAATCGCCAAGTCCCATCCTTCTTTTTTACTAGCAGCACCGGAGATGAAAAAGGGCTAGTACAGGGCTGGATAATACCTGAATTCAACATATCCTTAACAAGTGTTTCTATCTCAGTTTTGAACACAAGGATATTGATATGGCCTGACATTCGTAGGAAGGCTTCCTGGGGTGAGAGAAATTTGGTGATCATGAACTCTACTTGAGGTAATCCTTGTGGCTCTGCAAAAACATCAGCAAATTCCTGTAAAAGTATCTGCATTTCTAGCTGCTTCATATGAACGTTATTGTCCACCTGCAGCATACACAATTGAGCCACAACTCCTTGTACTCTTTTCTCAATTAGTTTCTTCATTTTGTGTCCCTCAATTGACTGCAACTTGTGTGAATTACTTCACGTCTCCTTCCTTGAAGCTTAAATTCCATTCTCAAATTTTTGAAGTCCCAAATAATCGGTCCTAAAGTGGTCAACCACTGGATTCCCAGTACCATGTCACAACCCCCCAACTCCCAGGGGTAAAATTCTCATGTCGGTGTAAAACTTGGTACCTTGCATTTCCCAACATTGTAGTACTGTTGAGTTTTGTACCATCTGCTACAGTTACAGTTAGAGCACTTGTGGGCTGCGCTTGACAACCGGATCTCTTAGCAATTATTAGATCTAAGAAGTTGTGAGAACTTCCCGAATCAATCAATATCCTAACCAACCTTTTCTTGATATTCCCTTTTATTCTCATCGTTCTAAAAGACACTGATCCAGAAAGTGCATCGACTCAAATTAGCATTTCCTCCTCTTGAGGATTAATATCATTCTCTTGTTCATCATCTGATAGTTCTGCTGAGTCATTTTCTTCCTCTCCAGTTAACAAATATAGTTGCCTCTTCTTGCATCAGTATCCTCTTACAAATTTCTCATCACAATTATAGCATTACTTTTTAGCCTCCTCTCCTCCATCTCTTTTTCTGTTAACTTCTTAATAGGTAAGGTATGGCAGTCATGGATTTATTAAAATGAGGAATAGAAGAGTTCGATGGTGGCACCTTGCTGTTCTTGATTAAGTGGTATTGATTTTGAATGAGTTCTTATACCTTTTACAAGGGCTTCCAAACTTTCTTCCTGTAATCTTGCCAAACCAAATGGCTTGACTCATATTTTGTGGCTGAAACATCTGAAGTGAAGCTCTAATTTCATCCTTTAATCCACTCAAAAAACAGCTGACAAAAAAATTCTCAGGAAGTTCTTTAGTTTTGTTGGCCAACTCCTCAAACCTCTCTTGATACTCTTTGACAGTATCTCTTTGTCACAACTTGGTCAATTCTCCGACACTATCTTCATACACATTTGGTCCAAATCTCACTTGGAGTGCCTTCACAAAATTAACCCAATTTGCATGCCCTTAAATCTTTTCAAACCATTGAAACCATTGAAGGGCTTTTCCTTCTAAATGGATTGCTGCCAACTTCACCTTTTGACCATCCTCTACTTGATTGAAGTAAAAAAAATCTCTCACAACGATACACCCAACCAGATGGATCTTCTCCGTTGAACTTCGGAAACTCAATCTTTACAAACCTTGTCTGCGAACAATTGGAAGATCCTAAGTAATTTCCAGTTGCAGAATTGGAGGAACCTCCTTTTCTGCCGGCTGAACCTCCATTTCCGCCGGTTGATGGCAACAATCTTGCCGCTAATTGTTCATATTTGAGATTAATTGTAGACATAAATTGCCAAATCTCGCCTATGGCTTCCGTATTTCTATCTGAACTTTCTTTCAAATTTCGGACCATCGCCTCCGTCTTCCGCTGTTCATGGGCTCTAGTCCCTTCTGCCATTTCAATTTATGGCACCACAGATAGGAGGAAGCCTGCTCTGATACCATTGTTACAATTGTTGGATGAGGAAGAAGATTCCCTTTAAGATTCTCTCTCCAGAAATGAAGAAAAGATTTTATTGAACCGATTATTATTAGACACCCCTTCTTACAATCCTTTTATACCTAATCTTAACAACTTTGTAACTAACTCTTTATCTGAAAACTAATTAACTAATACAAACTATAGAATACAATTCCTAACTGTAACAAAACATGGTTTGACATATCTTGATAACTGGTTCCCAACCTTATTGCCATTACAAAGCGACTTTGAAATCTAACATCTTTGCCGTCTTCCAAAATTATGGCATTGGCCATCCAAATTGTCTCCAAATCATTAAGGTTACTTTAAAATCCTGGCACAGCCACAGAGCTCCCAAATATGGATGAATGGCTTATATATGAATATGGCAAATGTCACAAAAAAATTATAACATCATCTGCAAGCTTCAGAATTTTCATTATGTAGTTCCACTTCCACTGCTTCTAACATAGTTGATAGGGTTGCCAATCTAAACTCAGGATTTGAAAATGACTTAAAAATCATGTTCTACAACACACGAAGATTAGTCACTACAAGAAAGGGAACATCGCAAGCCCAGTGATTCAGCTTTCCTTGATGTGGGACGCTTAAGAACATAATGCGTTGCTTGATACTAGGAATCTTTTAGACAAACTTGCGGTAATTTAAATTTATTGGTACTTGTAATGTGAAAGATTTCTATCAGTTATTATGCTTTTCTTAAGCCTATGAATAGACTCTAGTACTGTAAAATAAACTCCATCACAAAGAAATGAATAAAAAACAAACTTGATTCTCAGAGCTTCTTCCTTCCTCCTTTGTCGTCTCTGATAAGTATTTTCTCTATAATCTATTATTCTGATCTATATTCCCTCCCTCTCTATGATTATATTCACATCTCTATCTCCATCTCCTATCTTCTCTCATTCCCATGTATGTGTGTCCTTTTATCAATTTTTTATTCTCCATCTTCCTTTTTTATCTCTTTCCAACTAACAAGACAATTCCCGTTAAATCTTTCATTTCATATTAGGGAATTCTTATTCTTACAAAGCAAAGAGCATTTCGCATTGATTTGTCCGCAGGATTGAACATCAAGATTGATCAGACAAAAACCAAAAAATAACATCTTGATCGGTGGCCTGCCTACTATACTGCCATGGAACAAGGGCAATGTGAGACCCGGACCCGTCTCTTTTTTAGACTTATATATATATGATGTGTTTTGCATATATATTTTTACGATGTATGATTTACTCGTTTTGATGCATGTTTATGTTTATCTGAGCATGCGGGGTTGATTCCCGGAATTGTAAGGAGTTGCAGTGCGAATTTCAAAATTTCAAAAAAAAAAAGATATTTTCGAGATATTTTGACTATAAATATCTTGTGTGAGATATTTTCATCAAAATATCTCCTCCTCTCTCTCTCTAGCTTTAAACTCACTTTCTAAAACTCACTTTCTAAAACTTGTGTGAGATATTTTGTTTATATGAGCAAAACCGAGTTGATTTCATGTTTGATTAACGAATTCATGAGTTTGTGTGTGGGTTGAGTTGGGTTTGATGAAAATGAAAGTTTTGAGAAATAATTAACCATTGATTTCTTCAAATTTGTTGTATATAAGGGGTTTATGAGGCTTAAATTCAATATTTTTGGGGTGGAAATAAGGGTTCGAAGTAAGATTCTGAGTGTTTATGCGTTTTGGGTGTTGGGAGCTCAAAACAGGAGAAGTTCTGGGGTTTTCTCGTGCGACAGCACGCTCGAGCGGAGCCCTGTCTGCTCAAGCGGCCTCACGGCTGAGAGCTTGGGCACTCCAGCGCCCCTCTGTCCACTCAAGCAGACTGGCTACGTAGGGCTAACTTCAACTGATCATATCTCTCTCATCTGGACTCCAAATTGGGACGTTTTTGTACTCAAATTGAGGCCCGAAAGTCTTGTTTCTAATGACACTACTTTCACAATAAAATGCTTTTTGTAAAAAAAAGTTATGGCTAAAATAGTAAGGGTATGTCAAATTTTCTTAACCGTTTTTCACCCGTTTTTTGCCGAATGTCTTGAAAAAGGTTATTTTCATCAATATTGGACGTTTTTATCAAATTTCTTATTCCTTGGGCCATAGATACACCCATATAAATCTCCTTAGGTTGGGATGGAATATCTGGTTCAACAAACTCATGAACGTAGCAGGAGCATTCGTCAGAACGAACGGCATAACTAGAAACTCGTAGTGACCATAGCGAGTCCGAAAAGCAGTCTGCGCTATGTCCTTATCCCTAATCCTCAGCTAGTGGTATTCTGATCTCAAGTCTATCTTTGAAAAGCAGCTCGAACCTTCAACTGATCAAACAAATCGTCTATCCTCGGCATCAGATATTTGTTCTTCACTGTTATCTGGTTCAGTTTCCGGTAGTCGACACACAAACGCAAAGATCCATCCTTCTTTTTGGCAAAAAGAGCATGAGCTCCTCACGGCAATGTACTCGGGCGTATGAACCCTTTGTCTAGCAACTCCTGAAGTTGTACCTTAAGTTCACGCAACTAGCGGGTGCAAAACGATAGGACGGTATAGATATGGGAGCAGCTCCAGGAACCAAATCAATAGAGAATTCTACCTCTCGGCTCGGCGGCAACTCAAACAAATCGTCTGAAAAGACATCTAGGTAGTCGCAAACTACCGGAGGTAACTCTCCTCGAACCCCAACTACCTCATCTAACATAAGGGCTGCAAAGAGGGAACCCAGGTTACCCTTGTTCCGCACAACGCCTGGCATAGACCTCAAACCCTCATTTCGACCTCCCACAAAACAAAAGCAATCTCCCGCTGGGGTACAAATCGTCACCCTCCGTCGATCGCAATCTATAAAAGCGCGATAGGTGGTCAACTAGTCCATCCCTAAGATGACATCAAACGCGGTCATGTCTAGAATAACAAGGTCGAACTCTAAACAACGACCGGCGACCTCCAACACAAGATCTACAGACAAGACTCAATTTCACACTCCCATTGACTGGGGTCTCCACGCACATAGTACTACCCAACTAGTCTATTTCCAACCCCAAAGCAGATGCAAAAGCGGATGATATAAATGAATGTGATGCTCCGGTGTCGATAAGAATACTGGCCCATGATCTGTAGACTAGAAAGGTACCTCTAATCATAGAGGTGGTAGCATCGGTATCAGGTACGACCGGTGCTCTAGAAGAACTGGGCTCTGCAAGAACGTAAGCTTTGGTAGGTCCACTGCGGCTCTAGACTGCTGACTGTTTACCTGACTGTACTGATGCACCCCCTTCTGCAAATCTAGACGTCTGAGCTCTCGGCTGCTGATACTTCTGTCGTCCCTTGCTAGATGGGACAGCTGATGTGCCTGCTGTACTCCGCATACTCCCTCCTCTGGGTCAGTCCTTGCGGATGTGTCCAGATTGGCCGCCCTCAAAACATATCACTGGCCCCCTCCCCTGTGCCTGCGGTTGCGACTGTGCCTGAACAGGCGCTGCACTCCTGCACTCAGCCGCACGATGCCCTGGCCTCTGGCATCTATGACAAAGCGCCCTCTGGTCTGACCGTCCCGTTGAGACTACGGGAGGTGTGGATGCAGAAGACTGGGGCGGATACGACCCCACTGGATGCGAACTCGGACCAGATGTCCGACGGCGCTTGTTCTCCCTGCGCCCCTAATCCTGTGAGCGTCCCCCACCTTGCTGTCCCCGACTGTCTCTGTCTCTGCGCGTCTCATTCAGAGTGTTCTCCACCTTCATGGCAGTCTCCACCAGCTCTGTAAAGACCTGCATCCTGAATGCTGCTACCCTGTCTCGGATAGAGGGCCTCAAACCCTTCTCGAACCGTTTTGCACGAAACTCATCTATAAGTGCAATCTTCTGTGCAAACCTGGATAGGCTAGTAAATTCAGTCTCATACTCAAGCACTGTATTTTGATTATCAACTGTGAAATCTATTTTCCTCAAATGGGTGTTTTGGTGGGCTTTCACGTGACCCAAATGCTTGGGGCGTGACAAAAGATGTCAAACTAGGTTTTCTTTCTCTATGTTTTTTTTAATGGGCTGTTTCAATGGGTCTTTTGGTGAAATACAAGTGAAGATACCATCTTATTTTTCAATTAAAGAACTTTATTTTAATCCAATCGCTTCGTTTGAAAACATTCAACAGAATCAAATTTTCTAGTACTTATTTTTTCCCCTAGTTGAACACCAACATATCAAAACATAGGCTCCCAACTCATATCTGGAACGTAAAGAAACGCCTCTTTCAAAGTGCGACAGCATCCGTGAAGTGGATGCAATGGATCTGTTCAGTAACAAAAATTTAAGTAGTAGATTTACCATCAACCTAACATTGGCATTTTGAAGATACAAGTACAGAGATGGTTACAGAATAATATTTAACTTGATCAAAAGCCAGCATGGCTATGTAGCCAGTACAGTATACTGATTCTTGAACAAGTATAATATTTGGCTATGGCTTGTGGCTTGAATAAATTCAACATAAATAACCTCCACGAAATATAATCTTGGAAATTAAGAACAAGGCCTCTAAAAATTCACAAAAGCTTTTGCTTTGATATCCAGCCTATAGATAAGGCACATATAGCAACTCATTTTTTGTCCTCAGTAAAATACCGCTTATACTCTTATTCCTTTGTGTGTTTCTCCACCTCTTGAGACCTTTTTTCATCTTTTACCATGAACTACCTACATTGCCCTTCTAATATTTGGTATATGCCATTTTTGCCTTATTCTTAAGCTCCTTGCTCTATATGGTTTAGAGATTTAATCGTCTTTCCAGAGATATGTTTCTACTTTCTTGTCTTTACCCTCTTCTCTCTTCTTTCCCTCTCTCTTTCTACATATATATATATATATATATTTGATAAAATCTCACAAAAGATGAATATAAACAAGATAGAATAGGCTTGTTGTAATGAAGCTCATTAATTTTAGCTGTTCCAAATCATTCTTTATAGATGACTCTTGAATATTGCGAGAAACAATGGGTGCATTTGGTTGCGTTTTTTAAAATTGTAATCTGAAAATTATTTTTAAAAAATAAATTTAAAAATTATTTTCTAAAATTTTGAAAAGAAAAATTACATTTGATGTACTATTTTTAGAAACTCTAACCTTTAACTCTAATCCTAACCCCTAACCCTAACGCCGGTGATAGAACCCTTGAGACGAACCAGAACTCGCGCCGCCACCGGCGACAAAACCCTTGAAACGAACCAAAGCTAACGCCGCCGCCGGCAAGTATCAAAAAAACTGTTCGCGCTGCCAACGACAACAACAACGAGTATCAAAAAAACGCACAGTTCGTCGATCTGAAAAACACAAAGACACTGGCGACAGAGACGTGAATGACAACGGAGACGCCGAACACTGAGAGAGACTGAGAGGATCTGCTTTGCGACGATCTTAGAGGACGAGCTCACGCCGACGACGACAACGAGTATCAAAAAAATGCTTCACGATGCCGACGCCGACGAGTCTGAGTTTCGAATATGAGTTTCGCAGAGCTCGATTTTGTCAGAAAACTGATCTCATCGCCGACGACCGCCTGAGAGGCTGAGACGAACGACGACGACAACAATGACCGCCTGAGACGACGACGATGACTGTGCGTTGATTCTGTGTGTTGATCGTACGAACGACGAACGAAAAAAATTGAAAAAAGAAATAAAAACATCTTTTAGCTGTTTTAAAAAACGCCCTATTTTTCAACTCAATTTTTTTTTTTGTTTTTTCGAACATGGTTTTTTTCAGAAGTGCCAGCAAACGTGTTTTTGCTTTTTTCAAAACAGAATTCTCCGAAAACAGTTTTCGAAAAACTGTACCAAACGGGCCCTATATCTTTCTGGTTTCATTTCATCACTATAAAGTTGATCTCATATTATAGCCATCTGTGTACACAGCGTATTTTTTTTGCCTTCATTCTGCATTAGTACATAACTCAAATGCATTGTGTAATTAATCCTCATTGGTTTTTTGATTCTATAGTTTTGACAATTTCACAAATCCATTGAATTTTCCTCTTAAAACTCCATTAATAATTAGTTTGCTCTGTACATCAACTTTTCAGTAGCTTCAAATTTCTTTTTCTATCATCTTCTCCCTGAGCAATGTAGATTCTTGGATCGTTGCTCTAAAATTCTGATTTCACTTTCAGAAGGCTTTTTAATCGAGTTTCCTCTACTCCATTTTTTCATTTTTCAATACAGCTTGCTCATTTAGCAATATTTGTATACAAAGATAAATCATCCCTAAATATAGCTTCATTAGTAGGAGAATAAACACTATAGCAGTCTTAGTATCCCTTCAATCGCATGTTGTACTTCCATCTTCTCTCTAAATTAAAGGATGTGGAGCAAACCAAAACTCATATCGAATTTCAAAGATTCTATCACAACAATTACCTTGAAAATAAGCATAAAAAGAATTAATGGCATTTGTCAAGTATTAATGCTGCAAGCACTTCACCTTCACTGAACAATATTGCAATACAAATGCACCCTTAAATCTAACATGAATGAGGCTTTGTTTGTTCTACCTATATGACAACTATAATGTGCATGTTACATAATTTTTAACTTCATGAATTATTTCATAAATTCGGTGTGCCAAAGCTTAATAGACAAGCATTAACATCAATGATCCCTATTGTTTTAGCCCTTGTCAGGATAAGAACAGAAGAAATAACACATGAAGCTATGAGATAATAAGTGATTATTACCATCATTATTATAATTATGAACAGTATTTTTATTGAAGTGAAACAAGCTTAGTAGAAGAGTATTTAGTAAGCATTAACACAAGTGAGTCACTAACCAGTAATCATCATTATATTCCAATCAGAATATAAATGCATGGAGCTAATCAATCTAATTCCCTAGGTATTTAAACATAATTTTGAAGGGCAAAAATATACCAAAGAGCAGTTGACTGCTGTCTGATCTTTCATGTAACTGCATTGCGTATCTCCAATTCAATACAGAGAGAAAAGACCAATTAAACCGAGGTTACAAATGTATATACTCTGATAAAAGATGTGACCTTTTAAAAATTGGTAATGTCCATTTACACTGCTCTATACTTTCAAGTGGAAAAGAGAAGTATATTAAATTTTCATACATTTTCTACAAAATCAAAAAATGTTTGGATAGTAGTTTCCAATGGAGGTAAAAGAAAGAAGCTCTCGAAATATCATTTCCAGATTTACTTTGGAATCATCTGATGTCCATTTATTGCCTGCTTTATTGGGCAGACCACAGAAATTTTAAAGCTTAGCAGTAAATACAAATATGCTGTACCCTTTTCCAAGATAATATCTAAATTCAAAACTTCATATGTTTATTCTTCCTGAATTTTAAGTCAATCATACATCTGATTTGCTTTTTTGAGAAACCTCATCAATATGCTTTTCAATAGATTGTAATGGAATATTTTTATGATGATATCTTGTGGTGAGGAGTCAGTTAACTTGTTTTTATTGTATAGATCATTGGGTTGTCTGATTCTCTCTTTTTTCCACTTGCACCTCTCTTATTTACTTCTGGATGTCAGAATCAAATACTTTGTGTTTATTCTTTTTGACAAACTTTTTCTCTCGTGAGAGAATGTTTGGTTTCCTTTTGTTGCTTGCTCTTTTTTGTTTATCTGCAATGTTTTGCTTCTCTAATTAAGGTGTTACTTTTTTCCAATTTTTTTTTTATCTTGGTGGTGGTGGAGCATTGTTTAGTAGTAAGGTTAGTCATCTTTTCTTTATTTTCATCAAGCCAACTGCTAGAATCTTATTCAATTGTGATATAATGTAGTTTTCAATTATTTTTTTTATTTCCCTTTATACTTCTTATTATAAGTAGTGAAGGAAGTTTCAGTTCTTTCCTATGTTTTGTTGAGTTTGTATTTGTCATGTTTCATGACTTTCATTGTTTCTATAGAGAGCCACGATAAAAGGTAGTTGATATTTTTCTTGACTCTGGCTATCTTCCTATCCTTTTTCTTGATTTCCCTTTTTGTTTCCTTATCATATCTTCTTTTAAAGAAGTGCTAAAATTGTTTTAACAATTACAAAGTTCTAACAGATGAAGTTGTACTTGAAGGTGCTTTTTCCTTGTTAAAATTGAACTTTACTGTTTCTGTTCACACATCTAGGGGTCTTGAGTTTTATAGAAAAACTCAAGTGATATGCATGAGAGATCTTCTATTTCTATCATATTCTACGTGCAATATTTTTAGAGATTCTTGCTGTTTGAATGTATGGACAAGTTTTCTAATATTTCTTCTCAAAATAAACTATATTTTCATCCATTTTACATCAAGAATACGTACTTTCAATGCTAACCTAAAGTAGGTAGCATATGGAATGGGGAGGGTATCATACAAAATCCCACATTCATACGACTATTGACCTAAATAAATGCAAAATGTTTTATGCACATCTCCATAGATAATGCAATATGTTCTCTATTTTCATCTCCATTCTCATTTTCATCTTAACTTCATTTTCAAACATTAGCAAATCATTTTGCATACATTTTTATTTCTAATCCCCATTGATGTTCCCTAATTTCAGAACAATTCTATTTTTTGATTTTGTGCATTTGTGTTTTAAGAATTGTGCAAGTATATTTATCAAGAATTTAGTGTTTTCTATATAATTTTAGATCTCTTTTTAGCACAAAGCTATCAAGAAGTTTCTTGTCAAGAACATAATAGATCAAACTACACTTTTGACATTCGTACTTGGTTTTTTGTTTATAAACCTGTATCACCTTTTCCAAGAGAAATTGAAACTTCTCCACTGCAGCTCCATTGAACAATCTACAGAACTTATTCGTTCATCTCTCTACTTTTCAGATCCATTTGGTTTTTAATGTTTCATCAAGCAAAATCCTATCAGCGAGAAAACAATGAACTCAAAATCTTCAAAGGGGCCTGGCTGCTCCGTTATATGCATGCTAATGGGGCAAGTATGATTATCATTGTGGTTCAAGTTCATATTCTTCATGGTCAATGCATCTGTAATTCTATATACCAAATTCACTTTTAAAATTGGATCCCTTGCATATCTAATATTACATATTTCAATGCTACTAAGAATCTATGTTCATTTCTCCATAAATAACTTTTTTCTACTAGTAAACTGCATTTATATAAAAAGAGGCATAAGGGAATTTTCCCCGTATACAAAAACTCACCACACAAATAGGCCCTATAAGCTTCTGTGTGTGTGTGTGTGTGTGTGTGCTGATAAGTAAATAAAATGGTATAAAAAGGGTATTAAAGGAACATCACCCAAATACAAAGCAGAATCTATAAAAACCATCGCATCATCCACAAAGCGCTCCTCACTCGTTCAACCAACTGTACAACTTAGAAAGGAGAACGCCCTTCAATATGTCCAAAAATTCCACAAAATCTAGAATTTAGACAACAGAAGAATCACAATCCTTCATCTTCCAACTATACAAAATACTAATAAAACAACTCCTACGCTTTAACAAAGAGCTCTCAAAACCTTCAAAAAACTGGTGATTTCTTTCCTGCCAAATAATCCACATCACACACAATGCAATCATCCTCCAAAACTTCTTTCATGGTTTAGCTGAGTCGGGGCATTCCTCTGGAGTTTGATAGAGCTCCTTCATTACTGGCAAGGAGTCAAGGTAGATGACTAAGGTCCAAAGTTCCAAAGAAACTGTGTAGTGTTCAAGGAAATGATTTACTGATTTCCCATCCATTTTGCA
>JAOTRH010047356.1:0-19642 GCA_034768845.1 Heliamphora exappendiculata | reverse complement strand
TTGAAAGTTTAATAAAGATGTATTTTTTGGATCCCCGAGCATGTATTTTATGTCGGCGTTGGAAATTCTCCCAACAAGGACATGACTCATCTGCAATACCACAGAAACTACAAAATGGATGAGCTATTTGAGGGGACAACAACCAAGCCAAATCTTTTTTAAGAGGGAATGAGGAAGACCATTGGCTTCGATAACCAACCTGTAGAGGGATTTTGAGGCGAAAGACTTACTCTTGTCTGGTAACCACTTCAATTGATCACACTTAGTTGGATTAATAATCTCATTCTTAAGTTCTAGAAGTAAGAGGGCGTGGATCCAATTTTTCCATTCGAATAGGTTTCTTCGGAAGGTCAGGCACCATTGAGGGGAGGCTTTTTCTCCTTAGTAAAGATCTTGAATATAGGCTTGTTTTTGGTTAAAGAGCATAAATAATCTTAGAAATTTGAGCTTTAGGGTATTTGGAGATAGCCAACAATCCTCCCAGAAAAGAATTGATAC
Organism: Heliamphora exappendiculata; assembly: GCA_034768845.1. Classification (NCBI taxonomy): domain Eukaryota; kingdom Viridiplantae; phylum Streptophyta; class Magnoliopsida; order Ericales; family Sarraceniaceae; genus Heliamphora; species Heliamphora exappendiculata. Next base: position 19,144 of record JAOTRH010047356.1, on the reverse strand, counting down.
CCCATCCCTCACAGATAACCTGCAATTTTCCATGAAGATGGAACAGAGGTTGCTATCTTGGCCACCTTCTAACAGGATATATTGCTTTCCATACGGCTAATGCGTTTCTGCTTGACATGTTCTTCGGTGTCTAGCTAGAAGATGACCCACAGACTTGTGAGCAATGATTTTTCTTCAAAGACTATTCTTCTCCACGCCAAACCTCCACCACCACTTCATTAGTAGAACTGAATTTAAAATCCCCAAGTTTGCAACACCCAAACCACCCAAGTCCTTAGGCATAGACACTTTGCCCCAATTGATGAGATGCATCTTTCTTTTCTTGGGACTTCCACCCCACAGGAATCTGCTTTGGATCTTGGTTAAGGTCTTGATAACTTTCTTGGGAGTAAAGAGAGATGTGGTATAAAGGTAGGTTAGATAGAACTGTCTTTACAAGCTGTAATCTACCAGCCATGGAAAGCTATTTTCTCTTCTAAGGTATCAAATTTTTGTGAACATTGGCAACTAAATGATCCTAACACTTAGATGATCTGAGATTGATCCCAACTGGTAAGCCTAAATACTTAAGGGGTAAGGAGCTGGTTGCACACCTGAGAATGGATGCATAGGCCTGTAGAAGGTTATGGGTTATACCCACTCCACATAAGACATTTTTGTAAAAATTGATTTTAAGACCTGATACCAATTCAAAATTTTGTAGGATCCTTTTGACGTTCCTTAATTCCTCAGTGTCGTTTCTACAAAATAACACTATGCCTTTGGCAAATTGAAGGTGGGTAATATATAGACTTTAAGTGTCGATGCAAGTGCCTTGAATTAAACCTAGCTGCCTAGCATTCTCTAGCATAAACTTCAGCCCCCAGCTCTGATGTTGAAGGGATAGGGAGAAAGTGGGTCTCCTTGTCCGAGGCACTTCTTCATTTTAAACACTTAGGATGGGGTGCCATTCTTCAATATAGACAACAAAGCTGATTGAAGATAATTTTGGATCCAGTAAAAACCATGGCAACAAGGAATTGGTGACTCAGGGTGTTTCGGATGACTTGGCAAATGTTAGCCACATGGATGAGTCTGTCCGAGAGGCATGTAACCCAACGCTGAGTGGGCATGATGTGGCGTATGCTAAGGCTCTAGATGTAGTGGTAGCTATGGATGAAAGAGGGGTTTCTTTGAATTCAAGCGTGGATGTAACGTGTGGGAATTTACCCATACCATCGAGCCCAACAACTCTCAGACCCAAACCTGCACTGGGATTATCAGGTATGGTAACTTTACCTTTATGCAGACTATCCCAAAATGACACATCAATTTATAGGGATATTGCTGGTCAAGCCAATGACACGGGTACCAAAACTTTCACCAAGAAGAAAAAGAAAAAGCTTATGATGGAGATGGGTTTTATGCAGCTCAGAGAAAGCAATCTCATTTTTTAACAGCAAGGGGTCAAAGTGGTTTTAGATCAATTATCTCTGTCAACCTCAAATATCCATAATCGAAACTCCTTGCTCAGAAAAGAGGCAATCTTGGTAATTGAAATTGGTAAACGAAAGGGTCTCAACTTTGAAGAGGACGGAGATATGTTCATAGACAAAATTATGGAGATGAACTCCATTGAAGACACCCTTCTAGTAACTAATGCAGCACATGTTCTAACCCAATGAAGATCCTTTCTTAGAACATAAAGGACCTGGGAAAGATGAAAAAATGAAGAACGGTGAAGAAATTATGCTTTAGCAGAAAGCCACAGTTTTTTCTCATTCAGGAAACCAAGTGGGAGGAAGTAACTATCAGGAAAGTCAAATCTATTTGGGGACATAAGTATTGTGAGTGGCTATCTTCAAACTCTCAAAGTGCCTCTGGTGGTCTAGACTCTATATGGGAGTGTGACTCGCTCCACCTCATAAAACATTTTATACATAAAAATTACTTCATCCTTAGGGGTACCTTACTAGAGGGCTTTTGAAGGGGGACGAATAAAATTCGCCTGACCCATCGGGTCTGAGATCGAGTCAGGCCGAGCAAACGTAATCTCTCTTAGGGCTCAACTCCACGGCCCTTTTCTCAAAACTGACCTAGCAATCATCAAACGGCCGAACTCATGTAAGGATGGAATGAAATTATCGTGGTCTGAAGACATTAAATTAGATTTGACCGGTATTGTATGACATTTAATGTGATCAAACCCATATTGTACAATATTTAATGCGATTAGACCCATGTTGTACAACATTAAATGTGATGGATGTGATGGGACAGGGGACGCCTTCCATCAAGTGTGATGTGGCCAAGATGACCTAAAACCTATCATCAATTCGGCCTTATAGTACAAGCCGAGCTAATGGAATCAATGGCGAAAAGACTAGGTCGGGCCTGTCAACCCTACAGGCGCCGTTTGCATGTACAAGATTGACAGACTTATTTTGCAGGGGGCATGAATGACAAGAGGTCATCATGAGGGTTGAAGAGAGACCAAGGGATCCCACCCTATAAAAGAGAATATTTTAGAAAGCCACATGGACGTATGTAAAAAAGGGTGATTCCTAGAGAAAACGTTGTGAAATTATCCTTATAACATTTCTTTTTGTAAAAAACATTGCCTAACTTCATCATCGGAGTAGCCTTCGGTGAATCACCGCTCGCTGGCCCACGTTTACTCATTGTGCAGGTGTTCCAGTCGTTGATTGGCTGGGTCGGATTAGATTCAGTCCATCTATAAATATAATTTATGGGACATCTCCGTACAGCTTTGAATGCATTGTGGGGAATGACAGAGCTGAAAGGGCTGCCATCAAGGATAATTTAAGACAATATACGACCACCTTTGGTCTACCATGGTGCATTGGTGGAGATTTCAATGATGTCTTAAGTGCTTATGAAAGGTCAAGGAATATTAGAGCTTAGGATGGTATGAGGAACTTTCAAGCCTTGATCAATGATACTCAGTTGCTCAATAGTCCTATGATTAGGAGAAGATTCACCCGGTCCAATATGCAACAAGAGGCTTCTTGGTCAAGATTGAATCGATTCTTATGTAATGTTCAATGGGAGCAGAAGTTCAAAAATCTTCAATGGGGATTTCCAAGATCCTGCTCTGACCACTGCCCTATTTTTCTGTCTAATAAAGAGGTGGATTTGGGCCCCAAGCCTTTTAAGATCATCAAAGCTTGGCTTGATGTAAAATCCTTTAAGGAGTTAATTAAGTTGAATTGGAACACCACTGCTGTGTCAGGTTAGAGAGGATTCATCTCACATAGAAAAATTCAGAACCTTAAAGCATCCATTAAGACTTAGAACAAAGAGGTATTTAGTAACATATAAGATAATATCAAGTTTATGGAAGCTCATATGCATCACCTTGACCTACTTGAGGAGCCAGGAGCCTCACCATTAATGAATCAAAGTCCAAAAAGGAGCTGAAGGTCAATCTTTGGCTGCTCCATAGAAGAGTTGAGTGCCTGTAGAGACAAAAGTCCAGGATCAGATGGCTCAAGCTTGGAGACAAGTACATTGCCTTTTTTCATCAGGTTACAAATAGAAGAGCTAGAAGAAATCATATTGGGCAGATTCAGAGCCATGGGATAATCTTAACCATACCCGAGGAGATCAAAGCTGAAGCAGCCAATTTTTTCTCCACTATTTACAAGGAAGTCTCGTGGAAGAGACCTCAATGGGATGGGAATCTCCTGAGAACCCTATCTCCTATTTTAGCTAATGAGTTGGAAGCTACTTCACAGAAGCTGAGTTTCTCCTTGCTATCAATTCTTGTAACTGCAACATGGCATCAGGACATGCTGGATTTAATTTCAAATTCATCAAAAGATTATGGCCAATTCTTGAGAAGGATTTTATCAACTTCCTTAAAGACTTTCACTCAAATTGTAATATCCTCAAAGCTTTGAATACTTCTTTCATTGTCTTAATACCCAAAGTGGAGTGCCTAACAGGTCTTTCCGAACTTAGACCCATCATCTTGGTTGGGTCAATGTACAAAATCTTGGACAAGCTTCTTGCCATTAGGCTTAAGTCAATAATGAAATGTCTCATCGATGAAAGGTAGTCTGCATTCATTAAAGGCAGACAACTACTTTATGGTATTCATTGTGAATGAGATCATTCACGAGTGGAAGAAGAACAAACTTGAAGGTGTTGTCCTCAAGTTGGAATTCGAGAAAGCCTATGACTCTGTCAACTGGGGATATCCTAGCTATTATGCAAAAATGGGTTTTAGAGTATCCTGGTGCAAGTGGATTCAAAACTGTCTAAGCTCAAAAACTCTTTCAATTCTGATCAATGGCTCTCCATCCCATGAGTTCAAAATGGAAAAGGCCTTAGGCAAGGTGATCCTCTTTTCCTCTACATGTTCAATATCACAGCTGAAGGGCTAAATTCAATGCTGGAACTTGCACAGTAGTCAGGTCTACTACAGGTGGCCAGAATTGAAAATCATGGTATAACAATCACTCATCTCTAGTTTGCTGATGATACAATCTTATTTTACAATAAAGATGTGGAAGAGTTAAAGCGCTTAAAGAGGATTCTCCAATGTTTTGAATTTGTTTCGGGGTTAAAGATCAACTATCATAAAAGTGCCATGTGTGGAATGGGAATCCCAGATGTTCAACTGCAGGCCCTTACTGCTATTTTCAGTTGTGCACCCCACCATTTAGTCCTCAAGTACTTGAGCCTCCCTATTGGCTCTAATCCCAAATCCTCCAATTGTTGGGGCCTCTTATAGCTAAATTCCACAAGAAACTCAAGCCTTGGAAGAGGAAATGGTTGTCATTGGCCGGTAGAATACAACTAATCAAATCGGTGTTATGCAACTTACCCATCTACTACCTGTCTTTGTACAAGTGCCAAAGTGTGTCCATAAGAATGTAACAAGGATTCAGAGCAGATTCTTATGGGGTGATAATTCTGAGAAAGAAAAAATGCATCTTGTTAATTGGGGTTAGGTATCCTTTCCTAAAGAGCATATGGAGGTCTTGGCATTCCAAATCTAAACCTCACCAATTCAGTGCTTCTAATGAAATGGTGGTGAAGGCTTGGTGTTGAGAAGAAAGCTTTATAGAGACAGATCATCCAACTCAAGTATGGTTATCCATCTTCAAACTGGTTCCCTATTAATATGGTTAATAAGTAGCCACCAGCAGTATGAAAAGCCATTCTTCATGAAGGTAAGATAACAAGCACCATTGGCTCCTTGTATGATGGAAACTGCAGAATAGTGATTGGTAATGGCGCCTCAACCTTATTCTGGGAGGACTGTTGGTTAAGTTAAACATCTCTCAAAATTAAATTTCCTAGATTCCATGCTCTATTTACTCAAATACTAGCCTCTGGCAAAGACTTGCATTCTCAACAAGTATCTTAATGGTGCTTACACTTTCGTAGGAATATTTTTGAATGGGGAAAAGAAGCATTGAATCTACTACTCTTGGAATTAGGTAATGTGATGATTGATGCCTCTAAGAATGACCATTTTACCTACTTAACCGATAAGAATGGGCAATTCTCCACCAAATCTCTTCGCAGGATCTTCTCGCTTGAAGCTATCTTAACACTTTCCCCCTTAAATAAAATATGGCATGAGAGTGTACCACCAAAAGTGTAAGTGTTTGCGTGGTTAGTAGCTTAAGGAAGAATTGCAATACAAGATTTGTTGCTAAAAAGTGACATATTGGATCCCAACAGTTCCATATCACACCCCTTCTGTGAATCATCTATGGAGTCTAGATCTCATCTTTTTCTATGGTGGTTTAAGGCCTGGGAAGTATGGTGCAGCTTGTTCTGTTGGTGGGGAAGTGAATGGGTCAGTCCTGGGACTCTCCCAGACCTCATCTCTGCGTGGCTTATGCAACCAAGGCAAAGTCTTCCCAACAAAATTTGGTAAGTTCTCTTGTATGCAACCATCTGGTCTATCTGATTGGCAAGAAATGAACTGATCTTTAATCAGATGGCCCTGATATGGAATGATATTCAAGAACTAGTTAAGACTAGAGCTGGGTTGTGGGTGTTAGCTTCCATGAATTGTCTCATTTTTTTGGGATGATTTTCTGTATTGGATTCATGCGGTTAAGAGTTTTAATCTTTCCTAGTTTTGGTTTCGTTGCTAATTACTCATCAGCTCTGTTCTTCACTGCTGACTTTTTGTGCCTCATGTGTCTTTGGGTAATCTATACGTAGCTTATGGCTTAGCGTTTTGATTTTTCAGAAGCCTTTCATGCTCTTCTTAGCCCTTTGGCTTTTTTGCAATAAAATTTTTCTTTTGCTGATAAAAATAGAATTGGTCTCTTTCTTCACTTCTCACTATGTCAACTATTCTTACCATCTCGCTTGGATTATTTGATCCTCGGATGATATTTTTATTAAAATGGGTATGAAAATCTTAACATTATTGCGACGAAGTTGAATTGAGTTTAACAGCTGGATTTGAGTCTTGATTTTGAAAAATAGGAATAGTTGTTGAAATGTAAACTTGGCCAGCAGAGCAAGAAGCCGCCCATGCGATAAAAAACAAAGTCAATAAAAGGAGGTGAAGCAACAAAAGTCATAAAAAGGAGGTCAAAAAATCTCAGCTAAAAATCTCTTCTTTCCAATTGTCAAGATTAGCTGCCTGATATCATCTAATCTTATCTCCCTCTCCTCTGCAATGAATGTATGATTTGCTCTGGTGTTGAAAAAGTGTGTGGAGTGAAGGAGTTATAAGAGAAGCCAGTGAGAGATATTGTGGCAGTTTCTATGTTTGTCAAATTTATGTGAAATCAAAGTGTTGAATACAATTCTCACTGGGTTTTGATCACCACAAGTAATTGAGTGATTTTCCTTCACTTAACAGTAGTATCAGAGCCACCATAGAGTAAAAATTTAAAAATCACTGTGCCATTCCCGAAATTACCCAGAAATAAAGTTGTTAAAAATCAAATTTTTAACATACCAGTGTGTTCTACTCGTTGAGACGATTCCGACGATATATTATACGTAAAAAACAGAGTTAGAACGAGTTCTCTAGCTTCGTTTAAAGTGTTCTGAAATTATAGACAAACAAACATAACCCTTCTCTGGTTTATGTTTTGTGAGGAAGACGACCAAGTCAGCCTAGTGAGTCAACTCGTCCCTAATTTGTTTTTTAGCTGAGTTAGCCCGTTTTAAGCCCGATTTTGACCAGTCAGACTTGTACCAAAGTTTTTTTGACGTTCTAGACGCATTTGCAGTGTCCGTTTTGTGATATTTAAACTCCAGAATCTAAACAATCTAAAATCCGATGGCGAATGAAAACATGCAGGTGCTCATTCCAAAGCTCACGAAGGACAACTACGACAATTAGTGTATCCAAATGAGAGCCTTCCTAGGTGCTCAAGATGTCATGGACAACGTGGAGAACAGCTATGATGAAATCCAATCCAAAGAAGCTAAGGCATCGATGCCGGATGACCAAAAAATAACCCTCCGTGCTTATCGAAAGAGGGATTGCAAGGCGAAGTCCATCATCTACCAGGGCCTAGATGAGGCCACGCTCGAAATCATCGCCTCCACTAAAACATCAAAAGAAGTCTGGGAGACTCTCTATTGAACATACAAGGGTACCAATAAAGTAAAGAGGATTCGCCTCTAAACTTTACGAGGTGAATTCGAATATCTATAAATGAATTCTATTGAATCAATTGACGAGTATTATACTCGTGTAATGGTAGTTGCAAATCAGTTGAGGAGAAATGGAGAAGTTCTCACATATATGAGAATATGTGAGAAAATTTTGCGCTCCTTGTATTCAAAATTTGATTACATAGCTGTTACTCTAGAAGAAACCAAAGATCTAGAGACCATGTCTGTAGAAGAGTTTATGAGATCACTACAAGCCCACGAACAAAAGGTTAACAGAAGAAATGATGGCAAAGCACTAGAGCAGGCCCTCCAGTCAAAACTATCCCTTATTGATGGAAGACACGAGCAAGGGGGGACAGCACACCGAGGATGAGGTTGAGGACCTCTCGAAAGAGGATTTGGATATCCTGAATCTAAAGGTGGAGGAAGAGGCGGTTAAAGATACATGAGGGGAGGACGTGGACAACAGAATAACATTCCGCGAGGAAGAGGATGTGGAAGAAGAGGCAATTATAATAACTGTCAGAACATTAACAAAAGTAACATCAAGTGCTATAACTGCCATAAGTTTGGCCACTACAGCGACGAGTGCTGGGGAAGACATGCTGATAAGGTTAGCGAAGAGGCCAATCTTGCAGAAGCCGAACCAGTTGCTGGAGAATCGTTGATGCTGATGGCACACAACTCAATCCAGCAGGACCAGAATTTTGGTATCTTGACTCTTGAGCCAGCAATCACATGACTGGCAGAAGGAATCTATTCACTGAACTTGATGAGGAAGTTCAAGGGGAGATCTCATTCGGTGACCTCTCTAAAGTCCCAGCCCGAGGGAGAGGAAATATCTTGATAAGGCAAAAAAATGGAGATCATGCATTTATCTCAAATGTCTACTATGTGCCAAACATGAAGACAAATATTTTGAGTAGTTGACAACTTATGGAGAAAGGCTACCAAATTAGCCTTAGAGATAAGAAGATGATGATCTCCAACATATCTCATAGTAGTCATACCTGATTTTGAAAAGAATTTTTGTTTTATTTTGCGAAAGAAGAGATGAGTTTGGGAATTTACTGTTACAAAGTAAAAAACTTGTTAATTTTTGTTTTTTGTTTTTCTATATGAAGTTATTGCTTTTCTTTGATGGTTAGTTTCTTGTCAACCATGGACTCTTCTTGTACGTTCATGGGATATTTGCTATATCTTTTAAAGGGTGTTTAATTCCTTGAGATGCCATTAGTCCTTCTTTTATATATAAAATTTCTATCTTTGTCATTCAAAATAAAAATGCTTAAAAATCAGAAGGGTAATTAAAGAATTTTCAAAATTGAGGGTAAACCATGGCTCGAGTGATTCTAAATGCCATACTTTATTTATTTGGACACAAACCTTATACATTAAGACATTTGAACACGATGCATTAACACTTGTACAACTGCGTGTTCAAAGACAAAAAGTGTGTGCATTTAAAATTCCTAATGGCCCCAGTCGTTGGTCCTCCCCTACTTTATGTTGTGTGAAAAAGTTCAGAATAATCAAAAACAGATCAAAAAGAGTCAGATTTTACGTGATTCGGTAATTTACCTATTTTCACATGTAGCAAATTTTAATATATAGAGAAACAAATATAAATCACTCGACTCTCTCACAAACTCTCTCTCTCTCTCTCTCTCAAAACAACTTGAATTCAAAATAATATGAGACTATATTCATATTTATAGGAGAGAAAAGAGACTTAATTTAATCATATTTGTGTTAGTTGAGTTTAAAACTAATTAAACAACTACAAATCTAAATTCTTTAGAACTTTTTACATAAATCATGATAGACTAGAAGTCTATACCAACTCAAATTAAATCTGAGCCAAAATTTTCAACAATCTCCATCTTGGCGAAAATTTATATCCCAAACAAATCAATATATCAAAGCTACCACTAAATGTACTAAAAGTGTTTAATTTCTGAATCAAACAAATCAATAGATAAAATTTGCATCTAAATGCGCTTAGTGGTGTCAAATTCACCTAGGGTGACCAAAACTTCAAATAAGACATATTGGCATATTGGTGCTGCCACCAGATGCGTTCAAAGACGCCTTACTCCCGTAGTTATTCAATACTATGACAAATTAGTCAAGTTCAAACAATGTTGGGACTTGACTTTATTTCTATCAGATTTTTTACAAATTGTGTTAGCACCACCTTTAAAAGTATGCCACGTAGAAAATACAAATTACTACGAATAGTACGTTTCAAAATCTCACTAGCTCCCAACATAACTTTGAGAACTCTACCATTCATACTGATTTTGAACCCTTTCGAGTCTAGAACTCCAAGTGAGATAAGATTCTTCTTCAAGTCTAGTACATGACGAACTTTTGAAATAATCTTGATATTTTCATCATACTGCTTCAAACAGATACTTTATATCCCTCGAATCTCATTGGCATTATCGTTACCCATAAGCACTGCTCCACCATCTATCACTATGACGTCAGAAAATCAATCCCGATTGGGACACATGTGATAAGAACATTCAAAATCTAAAATTCATTCATCACAATGGCAGACAAATGGTGAACTCGTCAAGATAACATCAGAATCTTCATCCTCACTTGCAGTATTGGCTGTGGAAGCTGTCTTTTTCTTCTGTTCATTCAATTTTGGATAATCTTTCTTCTAGTACTCCGAATTGTGGTAATAGGCTCATTTATCTTTGGCAATTCTTCTCGATCTAGATAAATCACCACCTGATTTTGACCAAGAACTTCTCTTCTTTTTAGAATGTTTTGTACTAGATCTTGCTGAAAAGGCTTTATTATATGTATCATAGTTGGCATATTTGTCATTCCGATGGTACTTGTTATTTATCAAAACACAGGATACAGTATTAAAATTGATCTTTTTCTTCTCATACAAAAGTGTGGTGATCAGATATTTATATGAATCAGGTAAGAAATTCAACAACAACAAAGCTTTATCTTCATCTTAGATCTCGACATCTAAGTTCTGCAAATCAACAAGAATCTTATTATAATTATTTAAATGTTTGGTCATAAAAATATCTACTTGAAACTGAAATCGAAAGAACTTTTTCTTCAAATAGAGATGGCTCTCTATGTTTTTCAATAAGTATTTCTCCTCTAATTTTTTTTCAAAGATATTTCACATTCGATTCTTTCATCACAAAATATTTCTGATCTTTAGTAAGATATAAATGAATTGTGCAACAAGTTTATCGATTTAACTTGTCCCATTCTCTATCTGACATATCATCTGTCTTATATTTAAAAGTGAAATTCAGCTCCTATTGAATCAAAACAGTTCTCGCGTTGCCACATATCAAAATTGTTGGTTCCATCGAATTTTTTAATTTTAAATTTTGTGTTAGACACCATAGTTTTTCGCAGATAATTACTAGAACCCTCGAACTTTTTTTCTTTAGCAAATTCGACGATCAAAATACTAAAGCTCAACCACAAATAATATTATGTGCTTGAATGAGATTGAAAATAATTTTTTTTAAATATGATAAAATTAAATTTTTTTTATAAAAAAATTGAACTAATTAAAATTGATATTGCTATTAAATCTAGAACTATCAAAATAGTAGGTACCTTTTTAACAAAAAAAACACAAAAATACTAGTGAAATAATACGAGCAAAATAATGTGAAAGAAAAAAATAGCTAAAAAAACTAGATCGAATGAGCACAAACGCAAGGCACGCGCGAATCTGGTGAAGCGAAGCACAAGCCACGAGGCGCATGTGGAGCAATTCTAGGCAGTGGGCTGGGAGGAATCAGTGCTCTTAATAACAAATCTGAATAAAGAATCTACGATGCGTTTGGCTTGCCATAAGTTTTCATAGAAACTTAATTCGAGCGTGAGGGAGCGTGGGACCTCCGATTTTGAGGTATAATATACTGTTAAAATTGTGTCGACGAGGCAAAGCGTCTAACATATTCAAAAGTAATTTTTGGCCACTTTGAATTGTGAGCGGTGAGTAAAAAATTGCTTTAATCAAAATTTTGATATCACTTGTTGTGCAGAAAATTTCAGAATAATCACAAACAAATCAAAAAGAGGCAAATTTTACATGGTTCGACAATTTGCCTATATTCATGGACAGCGAATTTCAATATATGGATAATTACTCAACTCTCTCTTCCAAACTCTCTCTCTCTCTCTCTCTCTCTCAAAACAACTTTCAAAACAACTTGAATACAAAATAATTTGATATTACATTTATATTTATAAGAGAGAAAAGAGACTTAATCTATTCATATTTGTGCTAGTCGAGTTCAAAACCAATTAAACAACTACAAATTCATATTCTTCAGAACTCTTCAAATAATCATGATAGATTAAAAATTTATACCAATTCAAATTAGATTTGAGTCAAAATTTCCTACACTTTTGTCCCTGGTTCTACTCATTATCAGCTACAACAACAACTAGTTTAGTTTTTGCTATATTAGTTAATGTAATAATTACTTCTATTGGTCACTAAAAACCATTCCATCCTATCTATAATCATTGTTAAATACTATATCCCTCTTTGATGTTGCGACATTAACTGCTACTCAAAAATGTTGTCTCTTGATCCCGTCATTTGTTCATCTCATGTAACCATTTAACATATTATGCCCTTGTTTATGGTTGCAATTCATGAAGTAAATGTACATTTTAACCTCCCATTTTGTAATGGTATTTTCATAGAAGACATGGTATAATTTTTTGTGCTCCCTAATGCCAGTGGTTAACTAGAAAATATTATATATCATTTCGATTTAAGATAAAAAGTTATGCTTCTTATTATTATTTGAATGCGAAGCCATTCTTGCTTAGAAGGTTTTTGTGCCAACCTAGTTATTTTTTTCTTGAATATGGCAAAGAGAAATATTATTAACGCAAAAAGTTACATCGGCATAACAAGGAAAATGATTATTTGCATTATGGCAGAAAGAATATATCCCAATGAAATTACAATAAGAAAATGCATCAGTTGGGACAAGTTTTTCATACACCAGGAAAATTTTTAGTAAGCAAATCCCTATATTTTCCGACTAAAAATGCCTTGTATTGGCAAAACATTTCGAGCCTTACAATATATTTTAGCCATTATAAAAAAAACTACTCCATTCTGTGAACCCAAATTCTAAAACAACATCATTTAACCTATTATTCTCAAATAACCTATAACATCACTATCCTTAACAAAATAACGAGGCTCATAAATTTCTTAACACAAACAAAAAATCGAGGACTCAAACTTTTTCTTTGGTGTGCGCTCATCGCGATGGCTGAACTGAGGCTTACATTATTAAAGAATGTCTTACTTTTTATTCATTGTACTTAGAAGTAATTGATAAACCTGAACGAAATGATAATAGTGGTGAACGTGGCTCTAGAATGGAAATTTTTAACCAAAATGTTGGTCTCTTCTCGGTAATGGTAAGGGCTCCCGACCCTTCCCTGAAGGAACGAGAAATGGCTTACTAGTTTTTGTTGTACAACAGTCTCAAATTCGTTGTCTGAGGAACAAATCGCCATCGATGTGCTTCAGAAGAGGTCATGCTATTTCAAGAGATGTTGGATCCGCAAGAGCACTACTTCATCCTCTATATAAAATCAAGTGCCTGATCCTAAAGTGTAACATCCCAAATTTCATAAGTATTTTGTAATAAAAATTAATTAATTAATTAATGGTTTTAATTGTATAAAGTATACATATATTACAATTAGAGATAATTTTAAATTTTAATATAAATTATTTTTATAAGATGATAGAATGAAAGAATTTGAGGGGAGAATTCTTAGGAATTGGGTGTTGTAGTATGAGTAAAATAATAATTTGGATAAATATTAAAAATTATAAACAGGATAAGATAAAAGTAGGAGAGTTGGATAAGCGTTTTAAATGAAGTTGGAAACGTTTTAGATAATTATCGGTTGTTTTTAATAACTAAAATTCGATTTAATAATATATAGAGAAAAGAGCTAATTTGGCAAATAGTTATTGATTTTATCCTGGAAGAGAAGATAGAGTTTGATAGAGAATTTTTAGGATAATAGAGTTTTTGTGAAATAAAAAAACAAAAAAAGAAGATATAGATGAACATACAGAGAATCTGAGATAAAACGGGATACTAGAATTAGAGTTGTATATATATGTATTCATAGGTGATAAGTTAAATCCACCCAATACCAGAGAGAGAAGAAAAGAAAATAGAAAGGAAAAAAGGAAAGAAGAAGAAAACGAGAACAAAAGGAGTACAGAAGAAGTAGATGAGAACAAGGATTTTAATTATGGGCACTGAGTTGGTGTGACGAGCTTGCGATTATTGTGCACTCTAATTTATTTGAAACTTAATTGGGTAAGCTTCAGATTCTATAAAAAAAAAAGTCTATTTCTAGGTTTCTCGACGAATAGAATTTATTTTTAAAGTTATTTAGATAAAATTCTTATTCTAAAATATTGATATAAATTAAGTGATAAAAAAATATAAGTTTAGGTGGAGTAATTTGACTCAGTAATTTCAATATTTTAGTATGTTATCTTTTGAACATAGATTAAGATAATTAATGGTTTTAATATCATAAATATTAAATAATGAACAAATAAATCTCGAAAGATCTTAGAAAAAAAAGAAGTAATGGTAAGTAATATAATATATATACATATAACAATGAAAATTAATTAGATTATTTTAATATTTTAGTATGTTGTTATTGGGATTTAAATGAAAATAATCAATGATTTTGATGTCATTAAATATTAAATATTAAATAAAAATAATAATACATATCTTGAAGGAAGATAAAATTATAATAATGATAATAATAAGTTAAAAAATACACTATTCAATAAAATAGTGAAAACCTAATCTCGTTATTATAAATGCTTAAGTACGTTATTATTTGAGTGGAGTTTGGGGTAATTAATGATTTTGATTAGACTAAATATTATGTATTAAAAATAAATAAATTTAAATTTAAACTAAATAATAATATAAAAAAAGTAATACGGACATAATCTTAATGGGGTTCACCTAGTAAATAATATAACATTAATTAATAACAAATTTTATTATTGTATAGTTCACAATGCCGTACGTTCGTTTCAAAAATTTTAGAGTAATTTTAGTATAAGTTCTATTATCAACTGATAATAGAGTTTTAGTCATATAACAATTTTTTTTCACAGTTTTAGTTTCATACGATAAGTGATACATTTATCAGTTTATAAAATTGAGATATTAATTAAATAAAAATGTATCACTTTACAGTTCTAACAGTTGTGATGACTTGATAAATGTATTACTTAGATTTTCGCGCTTGTTCAAAACGAAAAAAATTAACTCTTAAATATGAACAAATTAGACATAATATAATTATTTCAAATTTGATAGAATTAAATCTCTTAAAATAAAAGTTATGTGATTAAATTTTTTATGAAGTTTAAAAAAATAATTAATTTTTAAAATTTTCCATTTTCTATTTGTAACTAAAATATCCCATTTGTGCATAAATGAAATATTTTCTTTGTATATTTAAAATATCTTGTTTTTTTTAAACAAAATGAGACATTTATCTCATATGTAACTAAAAATATTTTATTTCTAAAATGAGATGTTTTGCTTGTGATGAGACGCTGTCATATTTTTTGTAACAAATTATTATCTCATTTACAGTAACAATTGTATGATTTACCGTAATAAAACTTATTAAAACCAATTGTTTCCATTAAATTTGTTTGCTTTATGGGTAATAAAATTCATCATCCCATATTGTGTAATCAATGAAACATTTTATAAATTCAAAGATTATACCATTAAGCATTAAAAACGAAAAAAAAAAACGAGAGCCGTAAGAGTTTTCTACTATTAAAAACATAATGTGAATGCATATAAACCTCAAAAAAATATGAACGCATCATTATCAAAATAGGAATCTCAGGAATTTCGAAAAATATGAACAGACCATTAATTTCATGCCCAAACAAAAATCTCAAAAAGCTCGAAAAAAATTAACAAATCAATCCAAAACAAAAAAATTTACCATCAAACTAGAAAACTATATAACGTATTCAAAATTATGCATGCCCTATATCTATCTATTGTAACTAATATAGGGGTATATTTGTCAAAAATTATCATAAATTCAAAAAGTAAAACCTTATGAAATAGTAAAAAAATGGTTAGGGTTTATTCCTAAATAAGTCTACTAAATAGGATCCCAATCTAATATTTTTTCTAAAACAATTGTTACAACGAAAG
The DNA here is from genome assembly GCA_034768845.1 of Heliamphora exappendiculata. NCBI lineage: Eukaryota > Viridiplantae > Streptophyta > Magnoliopsida > Ericales > Sarraceniaceae > Heliamphora > Heliamphora exappendiculata. Next base: position 3,260 of record JAOTRH010047356.1, on the reverse strand, counting down.
GAAATAAATGAAAAGAGTTTCTTAAAGAAAGAAAGAAGGAAATAAAAAATTATATTGGATTCGGTTTTTTAAGTTATACATTCACATATTTTTCCACGTTTAAAAAACAAATACAAAACCCTAAAAACAATAAATCCTCCATCCCACAAATCACCTTGCTTTTTCATACGTGCCTTACTCCTTAAAAGACAAAGTCATTAAATGCCTTCATTTTCATGCTTGCCGTAAACGAATATTTAGCTAATGTTTAAAAAGTTTAATTTTTTTTTACAAAGAAGCGAATTTTTTATTGTTCGGGATATTTTTCTAGGATAATTTTTTTAAATTTTTTTATTAAAATATTTAATATGCTATTATTTTTTTATTTTAAGTTGTACTATTTAAAATAATGATATACCATTTTTTGCTAATAAAAAAAGTGGCATGACTTTGTTTATTATTGGAAGTGAACTTGAGTTTTTATTTAAGAGTATTATAGTAATTTTATTTCAAAAAATTAAAGTATTTAGAAAGTATATAAACTTTTCTTCTTGAGAACAAAATGAGAAATATTATAAAGTATTTTAGGCAGGAAATTTCAGCCAAATATTAAAATAAATAAATTTTAACGCACAAAATTCATAAATAAAAATTTTAATGCGTAAGGTCTAATTGCGCGATCCCTCTTAAAAATATCATGTAAATAGATAAATTTATCTGGTTTGCATAACAAATAGATAAATTTCTCTGTTTGATATTTACCTGTTTAATATGCGAACAGATAAATTTATCTGTTGCTTATTTATGCATAACAGATAAATATAACTGTGTTCTTTATACGTATTTTCAATAAGACGGATAAATTTTTCTATGTTATTCACACTTGTTTTTAATAAAAGATAGATAAATTTATCTGTATTATTTATACATCTTTTAAAATGATACAGATAAATTTAACTGTATTCTTTATACGCGCTTGCAATAAAACTGATAAATTTATATGTGTTCTTTGCACGTGCTTTTAATAAAAAATAGATAAATTTATTTGTATTCTTTATACATATTTTGAAAAGACACAGATAAATTTATTTATTTTAGGATATTTTTATCCCAAAAAAAATTTGCGCGTTAAAACTTTTATAAAATGAATTTTATTTGTTAAAAATTTTTATACTTGATGAAAAACAGTAAACGGCCTATAAATTAGACCGTTCACCAATTTTTCATTTTGGATGCGAAACATTCTAACTTAAATGATGAGTCTTTATATTAAAAAAATCAGCATTATAAAAATACTAAAGAGGGGTTTATTAAATCGAGTACTAGGTGCGTGTTGTACCCTCAAATGGACAACAAACTGTTGTGCCCTCAATGGGTATAGTTGCTAGATATGTTTTCTTAATTGAATTCAATCACTTTGAAGAGGGCGTAGAGTTTGTCATTTATGCAAAAACAAAGTTGATATGATACCTCTAGTTATATAATTAGATTACCTTTACTTTCAAGTAAATGAGTGGGTAAAACACACACACACACACACACACACACACACACACACACACACATGTAGAGAAGAGGTGTGGCAGCATTACAACACTGTGTTGATTGACTAGTTTTAATGCTTCCTCAACGAGTTGTTTTGTGCCTTTGTCTAAGAGTGAGCAAAAGCGAAACAGAGTACTCAACGACGTGAGGCCAACGGCGAGCGACGAACGCTGGGGACTGAAGCATCTCGATTCGTAGCTCTGAGATCAGCTGTTGTTCTTTGATTTGTTCGCTCTGATTGCTCCTCGATCTGGAGAAGATCTTGTGGTTGAGTTTGGGGCTTGAGATTTGCGATTGGATGATTCGGGGTTAGAAGGGCATATTTCTCACTTCTCGATTATGGCAAATGCGCTGAAGATGAAGGATTGAGGGACGACGGGGTTTTGGGGGTTCGTTTGGGGAAAAAGGGTTTTTCAATTCCTGCGCACATCTGAAGCATCTTTCTCCCCTGTTTGTGCATGTACATATCTGGTTTGAGTTTTAGGTTTTCTTGTGCTTTGAATTAGTTTGGCGTTGAGATGCATAGCCGTGAGGGAAGTTGGGTTTTTACTGTGTTCATCGACAATCTACCACTGAAGATGTTCAATGGGTGGCTTAGAAGCATTTTCAATGGCCGTGAGAGAGTGCTAGTTGCCTTTATACCTGCAAAGAGAAGACTCTATAACCATAATAGGTTTGGTTTTGTAAGATTCTCAGAGGAGAAAGAAGCTGTGGAGGCTATAAGAAGATTCAACGGGTCATGGCTTTTGGAGCGCCGTCTGGTGGTCCAGATAGCAAAGTATGGACCTGAGAAGATGAGTCAGAAGGAGTATTACACTATGCCACACAAGCCAATAAGGACGGACGTAGCTAATATAGTAGTCTCACAAGGCTTCAAAGAAAATCACATAGAGGCCATTGAGATAGACAGGGAATGGGTTAAGAAATGCGCTGTTGGTATCTTAAGGGATCATAAACTAGACTTCAGTGTTGACGATGCAATGAGAGGAGATGGTGTGCTTAAGATTAGTTTTCTGGGAGACCTGAAGGTCTTACTGGAATTCCCAAGTAAAGAAGAGACGGATTCTTTCCTATAAGATGGTAAGGACTGGCTCTCTAATTGGTTTGATGTTGTCTACAAGTGGAGCGAAATGGAGTTCAATCATTCAAGGAGAGTCTGGGTAAATATCCTAGGTGTCCCTTTGCACACTTGGAATGCAAGAACCTTATTTCAAATCAGGAAAACTTGGGGCAGAGTCATTAGCATAGATGGGAGAACAAGCACAATGAAGGATCTTGATGTGGGGAGGATCTTGATATCCACTGATCATGCCTACCTAATAAACCAAACCAAAAATGTCAAAGTGGGAGATCTCATCTTCCAGATTCAGTGCTTCGAAAGCGAGTTCCTGAGGATGTCAGTTTGTGATTACCATGTGGTTAACAAAGTTTGTTCTCAACCTGGTCTGAATTTGGGTTCTGAAACTCACTCACCCTCTAAAGCCAATCAACATTCTAGAAGTGTGGACATGAATGATGGAGGTCATGAGTGGGGTGATCCTGACTCAGAGGTAGAAAGAACCTAATCTCAATCCAAAGGGATGACGGATGAGTTAGACCTGGTGAGTCAAATTGGAAACTTAGTCAGCTCCAAGGTTCCTATAACGGCTACAGCGATTTTCGAGAATTCAAATTGCTTCATGGAAAAGGCTATTATTTCAAAAGGAAGGTGCAGAGGTTCTGATAGAGGGAAAGAG
>JAOTRH010047345.1:8580-19644 GCA_034768845.1 Heliamphora exappendiculata | reverse complement strand
AGTAATTAAATTTAATTGGCGGGTATCGAGAATCTTAACGTGGGGAGAAATGGTAAACATTTAATAACAGGAACTCATTGCAAAAAGGTCATGAGATTATGGGTTAGAGTGCAATTATAGTTCTTCAGTGGTGTGAACTATAATTTAGTATTTTATAAAAATTGCAAAAGCTGCTGTGTCTTTCCATAATTGCAAAAATCGCTGGTAGGTATCTATGTTCCACAAGAAGTCTTACTCATAATTACTTTCCAGGTTCCTGTTGTAACCCTATATATATATGCGAGTAAGTTGAATCTAACGATTCGGACCCTAGTTAATTTTGGAAATTTATTTAACATATATGTGTTATGTCTCATGGAAATGTTTAGGAATATAAATCATGCGTGAAAGTTTATTATTGAGCTTGTATGTGTTCGTAATGATGGTTAAAGGTGGAATTATGCAGGAAAATTCGGTTGGGTAATGTTATATGGTTGTACAGCTCAGTTGTAGCCTTAATGAGAATAGAAACCACAGTTCAGGATTGACCGCTCGAGCGGTGGTGTGGCCGAGAGTCCTCTGGATGGTGACCGCTCGAGCGGACTGTCACTGATCTATTTTTTTTTAAATAGGTCGCGTGGACCCCTTTTCTTCCATTCTTTCCATTTCTCTCTCTCTCTATAAAGCATAAGTGAGGACTAGGGTTTGGATTTGGGGAGTGTGGGAGCCTTTTGGACCCTCCTCAAGACGATTCCTTGCGTTTACCTCGGTGATTCAACCATTGGAGAATTGATTTTACTCTTGGAAGATGGTACTCTCGCTTTGTAGTCAGAGATCTCCGTGTTTGGAGCTCGTGTGAAGCTCTTCTCGTGGATTAAGCATCCAAAAGGTAGGATCTAGACTCTCTTTGAATATTCATGTGAGATGTGTTGTATTTTCTATTTTTATGAGATTATAAACATGAGACTTGTGTTTTAGAAATCCTAAAGTTGAAATTGGCGATAATAAAGGTTTGCTCTCGGGTTTATGGGAGATTTATTATATCTCTATCTTGATATTGTTCATCCATATGATTGGGGCACGAAATGGGAGATTAGGGTTTGAGTATTGGGATATAACTATGGTATTTGGGGGTTTTGGGTGTAAAGAACTAAAGTGATGAAATGAAAATGATTTATGATTAAATTAGTAGTAATCATAGCCTATCGTGACTTGGTCTCATGAACTTGAGCGATGTACGTTGATCGTAAGTCAAAGATATGGATTTTGTTGTGTAAAACTAGTGAATGTGTAAATGTGAAATCACATGATGATTGACACGGGTTTAAGCCCCAAATAACAGATATGTGAACAGAAGAATTATGTGATCAAATGAGTTTGGTGAGAGGAACCACATGGGTTGGACTCACGTGTGTGTGTTGAGTTATGATATATGTATATAAATAGGGCCGATTTGAGATCTAAGGGATCATTTAAATTTGGGCACAAGTTGCTCCACGGTGAAAGTCCAAAAAATTGCACATATTGGGTTCTCTGTCCGCCGGCTAGTGAACTGGGAAAGGACGTTGTGGGGTTATATGCCCACCGATTGGTAAATCAGGAACAAACGTTAGTCGTATCGGGGTATAGAACGTCTAGTTACACTATGGGGCCTGTGTGGCCGGGTTGGTTGTAACGTTACGTGGGTCTATACGCTCGTCCGGCGTCGGCACCCATATTGTTAACCACGAGTTGGTGGATTATAAAGAATGTTAACTATGTGTGTATAAAAGTGTGTTATAATATATTCGGTTAGTAAGATCATAATTTGAGAATGAAGGATGTTGAATGTGTTGGGTTAATTAAGAGCAATAACTTGTTTGGTTGATCCAAATGGTGAGAAGGTTAATTCCCAAGAATCAAGGAATCTAAGATGATAACTCATTTATACAGCCCTGGTTATGCATGGGGAATTGACTATGAATTATAAGATATAAGTTTGATTAAACTTGTATTTACTTCCTGCATAATCATCTTCGCATGTCATGCATATATTTAATGTTAGTCTTGTTCCTACGAGCTTCGGTTCACGTTGTTTAACCACATTTCAGATGACTGCAGAAAGAAAGCTATGGAGTAAGACCTGTAACTAGTAGCTTTTTGGAGAATTAATAGGATTACACCTCTTTAGATTTTTTTTATAGAAATGAACGTGTAAAGATGTAATCCCCTCTTTGGAACAATCGAGATATTGTAATTAAGGATTGGAATACGGATATCTTAAAATCCTCAGGTTGTATATCCATGTGATGCATGCAGGTGAGGACGCTATTATCGAGGTTTATTTGGGTAATTGACTCCCCAATGAATGATTTTTGGTAACAGTACTTGATTTCTGATTGAATAGTTATTTTGTTCCGAATTATGTATTTTCCTTTCTAGCTTTGTTATTTTACAATGGCATTCAAATCTTGTTTCCAAGAATATAGGTGTTTTTCTCAATTCTGGGGCTAAAACTCTCGGGTGTGTCACCGCTCGAGCGGTGGGTGATTCGCTCGAGCGGTCTCTCCTGGGTTTCAATATCAAAGTTTTTTTAAAATTAAGTCTTTCACAAATGGATTCTAAGAAATACATGGATTATTTAAAGGTAAAATTTTCAAGAAAAAGGGTTTTCACATCGGATTGGTTTCACAAATATATTTAATTTATATTAAAACGGCACCGAGAAGTTACAAATAGTATCAGAGCGTTAGGTTCTAATACCTAGGAACCGTGGGGTTAGTTGATCCATTGCGTGAGAGTGTGCATTGGTGTGTGCAATTCATGACTTGGTATGCTAGTATGAAACATCTTGAGTATAATTGGGCACTTGCATGCTATGTGTTATTTGGGTATGGAGGTTGGACTCTTAGGATGATATGTTTTGCCCTTGGGCAACCGGTCAATTGGTTTGGAGTTTGAGTTAGAAGGGCATTTGACTGACGTTCATTCTAACTAGAAACCTAAACGAGTTAGTCGGATTGACGTGTCACTTCGAATAGTCCCCCTCGCTATGTGTTGCATAAGTTGTATTGATGTTACAGTTTGCGCTATGTGGCATCTTGCTGAGAGACAATGTTATAGGTGATGGATGAGTTACTGTAAGCCTTGCGTTGATATTTTCTCTTCCTCCTTGTTTGTAGAGTGATGATGCCGAGACGTGGTAGGGGCCGAGGTCGAGGCCAAGGTCGTGCGTTTGTATTTTCTAATTGAATACAAGCATGGATTGTTTGTATTCACAAATGGATTCTAAGATATACATGGATTGTTTAAAGGCAAAATTTTCAAGAAAAAGGGTTTTCACATCGGATTGGTTTCACAAATATATTTAATTTATATAAAAACGGGACCGAGATGTTACACTGAACCAGTTTCATATCATTTTGATATATTATATTTTGTCTTTTAAGACTAAATATATCTGGGTTCTGCCGGTATGAGTTCTCGATAGTCCGTAGTCCACACTACGTTTGAGGATCGTATAAGAAAATACGGTAGAAGATTTGACAAGAGTTTCAACTCGAAATCAAATCGTAGTTGAAGAATCGATCGACCAAAGATATTTTTCTAAATTAACTTTGGTTGCACGGGTTTTATTTTGATCGTTCGTCGTCAAAAGTTTTATCTAGAGCCCATTTCGGCGTTTACCCGTCCAGATAATTTTTAAATCGAAAATCGTTTACAAAAATATTGATCTTGGCAGTATTGCCTCCAACATAGAGTTGTCTCTTTAGTGCTAAGTCTATGGTGTCCTTGTTGTGCCAGTATTTGTGAAGTATTTTTGAATAAATTCTCTTTGAACACCCTGAGTACGTCTCTAGTGTATGGATATTAATTGTAATGGAAAATTGTTGGGTACCATGGGTTCTTTGATAGAATTTCGATTCATGTGTTTTAGACTTTGGCTTGACACTAGCGAGGCATCATGAATCTTAAAGTGGGATATCTAGTACAACCATAATTGCATCGGTCCCGTTCACGTTTAACACAATCGCATTACATCGGTCGCTGGCCCCACGCCGTTCAGATTTTATGATCAAGAACTGTTACCCACATCTAAGGATTGATGACCTATTCGACCAACTAAGAGGTTTGAGATTTTTCTTAAAGATTGATTTATGATTAAATTATCACCAATTGAGAGTTAAGGATGAGGATATTCAGATGACGTCTCTTCGCACTTGTTACGACGGTCATTATAAATTTGTAGTAATGCCTTTTGGACTAACCAATGCACCTGCGGTATTCATGAGCTTGATGAACAAGATATTCACACCCTACCTCGATCTATTCGTAGTGGTCTTTATCGATGACAATTTGATTTACTCAGCATTTGAAGAAGAACATGAACAACATTTGAGAATAGTCTTATAAGCTCTGCATGAAAATCAGTTGTATGGAAAGGCTAGCAAATGTGAGTTTTGGTTGAAGGAAGTTAAATCCTTAAGATACGTGGTCTCTGAAAATAGAGTAGCAATAGACTCAACCAAGGTTGAAGCCGAATCAGAATGGAAGTAGCCTAGGTCAGTATTTGGAATCAGAAGTTTTCTAGTTATAGCAGAAGATTTATGCAAGATTTTTCTAGGTTGGCAAAACTTATGACCCATTTGACCAAAAAATGAGTAAAGTATATATGGACAGAGGAATGCGAAGGTTCTTTCTAAGAACTTAAAAAAAGATTGTCGAGTCCCCCTATCTTAATCAACCCTGAAAGAGATGAAGGGTACACAGTATACTACGACACTTCGAAGGAAGGCCTTGGATGCGTGTTGATGTAGAAAGAAAAGGTCATAGCCTACTATTCTAGGCAACTGAAGAATCACGAAAGGAACTACCCTACGCACGTCTTAGCGCTAGTAGATGTAGTTTTTTCTTTAAGCAGTGGCGACATTACCTTTATGGAGAAGAATTCAAAGTTTTCACTAATCATAAAACCCTCAAACACCTTTTCACCCAGAAGGAGTAGAATATGCGAAAAATGCATTGGATGGAATACTTGGAAGACTACCAGTTTAGTTTGTCGTATCATCTGGGAAAATCTAATATCGTAGCAGATGCCCCAAGTCAAAAGTTAAACGCTCTAGTGGCTAGTCTAGCCTCGAGGAAATGGAAAATGATGGTTGCCTTAAACGAATTTCATCTGAAACCAACAGAGAGTGACGAAGGAGCATGTCTATTCACCATTATAGCCGCACCTACACTACTCAACAAGATATTAGATGTGGTGCCCCGTCCTCCGAGCACGTCGGGACATACGTAAATATAAATAAAGGGATATTCTAGCCGTTCATTCATATTTACATATGCTAATTATTACATCAAAAAAGAGTTCTGAACTGATTAAAAGTACATAACGTATACAGTTTCACTAAGGATTTTAAAGATATTACAAGAATTACAGGAAAACTGAAACAAAAGAACAAAAATAGAAGTATCGAATCCTCAAAATGCATCAGGGGGGTCCACGTGCTCCTAAAACTCACCCTACTCTTCAAATTCTTCTTCTCCCTCTAGGACGACTTCCTCCAAGAATTCCTCATCACCTGTGGCACAAATGCCATGAGCCAAAGCCAGAAGGAAAACACTCTAACCTTCTAACGAATCTCACAGCACAAATTATTCTATAACGCATATTATATAACACCCAGTTCAATTTTTAGTCAAGGAGACAGACAAATTTGTCGTAGGATAGTAGGTAAGTCAATAAACATGCGAGTATGAGATGTCATGTATGCAATGTAGATGCCCATCCCGATAAACACCCAGATCAAAATAGGAATCCCACACCGGGAATTACCACAGTAGACTTTATGGGCGTTGATCACAAAAACTATCATCGCGCCTCGTTGCGAATAGTAAACGCACACCTTGGCTTCATGCCTCAGTTGTTTTACTCAGTGGCAACAACGTGGACTCCAAGCCCCCACGTAGGCCACCAAAAATAATTTCCTTCATCAAACAATTTCCTTCATCAATTAATCATCAAATAAGTCGGTTTGTCCCACCTTCAGACTCGTGATGCCTTTACCGGTGTTAACCCAATGTCTAAACCATCAAAATGAGAATGCTAGTGACGAACCCATGGTATCTAACCATCTCCATAATTAACCATTTCAAATACCAACCAAATTTGTAACACCGAGGACGTACCCAGAGTGTAACAAGGGGAATATATCCCAAAACATTTACAAAAATGGCAACTAGGGACGCCCTAGATTTAGAACTAAGAAGAACAATTCAACATAGTCCATCCCAACAATGATTTACATAGATGAACTCCAATATGTCAGGATGCAAGTGACAATATCTATAATGTATAATATGAATCTCAAGTGCAACAATTTATAGTATGGTATCAACTAGCATGGTAAAGTTCATGGTACAACTCACTGAGCATAAGGTACAAGTATGTGAAGCACAAGCTACAATTCTCAAGATATAATTCAAACTTAATGGCATGAGTTCTAATCATTGTACATTCTCTTAAAAATATTAATCAACTAATTCAAGTCAATCAAAACACGAAGTTGGGTCTCACGATAAAAAGTACTCAAACATACACATAACAACCTTAAAGGCCAAGTTCGAGTATTAAATTAAAAGGATCGATAGGATTTTTGGGCATCTAGACTTGAAATCAAGATATGATTTTTAAATATCATTTAGATAAAAAGATTTTTTACAACTCTTATGTTTAACACTAAGGCAAAAACCTAAGGTAAATGGGAGAATAAAATATTCTAAGTGAAAACGGTTCAGCACTTTTCTCAAAATTTTATCGAACACACGCCTATGTTAGTCTCGATTTTGGGGTATCAACTTAAGTCACAATGAGCCCATTTTTGGATACGTTCTACTTCAATGTGCTCCTACAAGTTTCATGTTTAGTGCTAAGGGTGATTATTTGGAACAAGTTAGAGTTTTTGGCCATTTTATAAAATGGGTTCAGTCAGCCGCCAAAACTCAGCAAAGCCAGTTTTGAACAGTGAGTTTGAAACGGTTTTGTGGGACATTCTCAAGGTATCTAGGTCTGCTTTCTAAACACCACGTAGTTCAATATGTTAGCTACAATGTTAATGTGGACCACATTTGGAGTAGGTCACTAAAAATAGGAGTTTTGGGTTACACAAAAATATGTGAAAAAAGTGTCATTTGAGGCCTGAAACACAACAGAGAGTTTTAAAGGGATTTTGACTTATCAAAAATTAATATTTTGGGGTCATATTGAGTGGAACATTAGATATACAAGTTATCTACAACTGTTATGTTTTGGCTAAAGCTCGGATCTTATTGTAAACTAGGGTTTTTAGGTCGGCATTGCTGACTGGTCTGAAAATGACGCACTTTAGTAGAATTGCAATATCTCAAGTTTTACTTACTCCAATGGGTTGAAACCAACCTTGGATCAAAGATAACACAAAAAGATAAATCTGTACATAAAGAACATGCTTAGATCAATTTTATACGTTGAGTTATGGGGTTCCAAAGTTCAGGGCAGAAACACTCAAGTTCTCAAAAATCAAGTCCAAATATGCTCAAGTCTCCTACTTATGATATGTCAAAGCTTTGTTCCATTTCTTCGCATGATTGTGTTTTAGACATGAATATCAAGGTTCCAACACACTTTCAAGTCATCAAACTCAAAAATAACAGCACATAAACACATCTCATGTCATTCAAGAACACAACAGCCCCTATTTCCCAACTATAACGCCTTTCTGGTTTGTTTTCAGTTCTTGATTTTTAAGGCGTTTAGAGAGATGAATTGAGGGATATTTTGGGTGATATTAGACATAAGATTTAAAGATTTTATTTACTTGTTTGAGGGATCAAAAAATGGTAGGATAGAAGGACTTAACTTTAGAAAAACACCCCTAGGAAACAAAGAGGGAACAAAATCTTTTTAGAGGAGAAAGGGGTGTTGTGTTCTTGAATGATATGAGATGTGTTTATGTGCTGTTATTTTTGAGTTTGATGACTTGAAAGTGTGTTGGAACCTTGATATTCATGTCTAAAACACAATCATGCGAAGAAATGGAACAAAGCTTTAACATATCATAAGTAAGAGACTTGAGCATATTTGGACTTGATTTTTGAGAACGTGAGTGTTTCTGCCATGAACTTTGGAACCCCATAACTCAAGGTAGAAAATTGATCTAAGCATGTTCTTTATGTACAAATTTATCTTTTTGTATTATCTTTCATCCAAGGTTGGTTTCAACCCATTGGAGTAAGTAAAACTCCAAAAATATATCTAGGGTTAGTTTAGGGAGAAAAAATCTGATCTCAATCAATCATGGGATTTTGCATTGGTTTGTGTGTCTTTTTGTGCAACAAAATGCTTTAAAAATTAATTTAATGTATCTTTTTAGTGTCTTTTCCTTATGAAACTTATTATTTTAGTATTTTTATGACAAATTTAGTATTCTCATAAATTATCATAGTTTTATAGTAATTGATTAAATCGATTTAGTCTTTTAAGTCAAATTAAGCTAGTTTGATAATATATAATTTTTGACTTATTTTATTATGTATGAATTTGAATAATAATTTGTTTACTTTTTTTAACCTATAATGCCATATTATTATGTATACTACTTGTTCAACAAGTGTTGGATCATCATAACACTTGATTAGACATCTTCCTCATCTTTTTAAGCTTAAAAAAAGCAAAAAGCTACTTTTTGGAACAACTTCCAAGGTGGTCGGCCACTAAGGGGTGATTTTGTCATTTTTGATGTTATTTTGTTTTTTTCTACTTAATTGTACTTAAGTCCTTGATTTAGGGTGTCTATGTGTTAAAATTTTAATTTTAAAGACTTTTTCGCTGTACTATGGGCAAAATGGTCATTTTACCCTACTTATGAGGATTTTTAATTTATAATTCATCATTTCTTGATAATTACTTGATTTATAATGTTGGGAGATTCTTCAGGTGTTAAGATTTTATTGTTTGAGTTTTGGACCTTTTTAGGATTTTTAGATCAAACTTGGGGTTTTTGAGTTAAGTTAGGGTTTCGAACTTCTTCCGTGTTCTATGGCCTCGTGGGCTATCCGTCACTAATGCTTAAAGTTTGGGTTGGGTCTTTACACGGGTAATTATCAATCAGGTTGTTACAACTAGGGTCCGAACTGGGTCGTTACATTAGAAGTGCAAGCCACGAACCAAGAGACGAGTTATCTCAAGGCACGATATACCTGAACCGACGAACTGACCGACTCAACCAGTCATTTAGATGGAAGTCTATAGTTTTCAGAATAAATTTTTGTACCAAACATTGAAGATCTACGAGAAGTTGTCCTCAAAGGCTTCCATCAATTCAATTTCACCATACATCCAGGAAGGAACAAGATGTACCAAGACCTTAACCATCAATATTGGTGGAGCGGGATGAAGAAAGACATTGCATCTTTTGTTACAAGATATCTCACTTGCGAACAAGTCAAAGCAGAACATCAAAGGCTAAGAGGAAGACTACAACCTTTGCCTATACCTGAATGGAAGTGGGAACATATAATTATGGATTTCGTCACTAGACGTCTAAGATCCTCACATGGACAAGATGCTATCTGGGTTGTGGTGGACCGATTAACAAATTCTATGCACTTTCTACAGATAGGAATTACGGCCACACTCGATGCCATGAGCCGACAGTACATTCAAGAGATCGTATGCTTACACGGAGTACCTGTTTCAATCGTATTAGATCACGATAGCCGATTTACTTCATAATTTGAGGGAAGTTTATAAAAATCTCCAGGCACCAACCTACGCTTCAGCACCGCCTACGATCCTCAAACTAATAGACAATCAGAACATACTATCCAAGTTTTAGAGGATATGCTACGAGCTTGTGTCATGGATTTCAAAGGCAACTGGGAAAAGCACCTACCGATGGTAGAATTTGCTTACAACAACAGTTATCAAGTGAGTATCGGCATGGCACCCTACGAGGCACTTTACGGTCGACTCTGTGGTTTACCCATCAGTTGGACAGGCATTGGAGAAGCCAGTCTTTTTGAACCAGAGATTGTACAAGAGATGACAAAGAAGGTGCATCTCATCCGAGAGAGATTAGTAATAGTACAAAGCCAACAAAAGAGCTATGTAAATCAAAGAATAAGACTGCTAACTTTTGAAGTCAGAGATCATGTCTTCTTGAAGATACGACCCCAAAGAGGAGTCATATATCTTGGTAAGAGAGAAAAACTATCGCCTCACTTTATCAGATTCTTCAAAATATTGCAAAAGATTGGAGAAGTAACCTACAGTCTAGCACTACCACCTCAAATCACTCGAGTACACAATGTATTTCATGGTTCTCTTATGAGAAAAGACATAGCGCACCTGACACACATTTTGGACTGGAATGAGCTCAAGATAGATGATGATATTTCATTTGAAGAGAGTCCAGTAAAGATTATGGATAGACGAGAGAAGAACTTGTGAGGGAAGACTACCAAATTAGTACAAGTTCTTTGGTGGCATTAAGGAGTTGAAGAATTAGCGTGGGAAAGAGAAGATACCATTCGCACCAATCATCCTCAACTGTTTGAGAATGAATGTACGTTTTTAATTTCGGAGATGAAATTTTGTTTAAGGGGGTAGGAGGTAAGAACCCGTATTTTTAAATACAAGTTAAGAATCCTAATAGTGGATTCTCAACGCAAACAATAGTTTTTGAAGTCATGCGTATGCCGAAAAACCTAATTCAAGATGGGCCGTTACGATTTCTTAGGAATTGAACCTAAAACTCAGGATAAGCCCATGATTAATTAGGGATTAGCTCAAGAAGTCACTTAAGTCCCAAAAGACAACCAAGGAAAAACCAAACCTTAGGCCCAATAGGAATTAAGGACTAAAACTCCAACAAAGCCCAAAACTTCAACAAGGCCCAAAAGTTAAAATAAAGGTCCAAAAAAATATTGTGGCTCAACTTAAATTGAAAGCCAAATTATCAAAACAAGCCCAAGAAAAATAAAAAGAAAACCCAAATTTAATTCTTTTAACCCAAAATTTTAAATTCAAGAATTATTAAATACAAAAATAAATTATTTTAAAAAAAT
>JAOTRH010047344.1:0-52869 GCA_034768845.1 Heliamphora exappendiculata | reverse complement strand
TTCTCTAACACTCTCACCCTAATCCTGCTACCCTGAGGCTCATCACTCTAATCCTAATATCCCACTGCGGCAACTAAATCATATATATATATATATACTGAATGTTTGGGCTACCGTTTACACATTATAATTAAATATTAATTCTCTTAAAAAGAATCCCCACAGGTTACCCATGTTAAATACCATTAATTAATAAATGTTATTATTAGTATAATTAGTATTGTGTAATAATTAGTATGATTATTATTTATTTATTTATTTATTTTCTATACTTAATTGTTATTAGTTTCATATGAAATTTCTAATTAAGTTATATTCATGTATGTAACGGTCGTAATCGAAAATTTATTGTGTAATTATTATTATAATTATTTATTTATTTAATTTAATTTAATTGTATTATTTTTTTTTGAGGTATCACAGTTACTGTGTGGAACGAATCTAGGGTTTTTTTTTTCAGAACATCATCTTTGTTTCGAATCAAATTCTTCAGATTCACTTGGATAATTCAATCAAGAATAAAACTATATACACCGCCTCGGTGCACTGGTGCACCGACTTTCCATAGACACATTTGGTTTGAAAATTGTGATTATTTAATAAGTTTTTTAAAAATTTATTTTAGACTCATTTTAGTAAAAAATATAAAAAATTTGATCAAATGATAATAAATTTTTTATTAAATATAAAAAAAAGTCAATAAATTTTAATTTAACATCTATAAATGATAAAATTTATTGTACCACATGAATTGAGCTTATGAACTTATGGTTTAGGGTTTAGAGTTTAGGGTTTAGGGTTTTAAATATAATTTTTTTATATTTAATAAAAAATTTATCATCATTTGATCAAATTTTTTATATTTTTTTAGACATTTCTTGTTTTTAGTAAAATTTATTATTTTCTGTTTTGTTTTACTTTTTTATTTTTTATTAAAATGAGTCTAAAATAAATAAAAAAAAACTTAATAAATAATTACAATTTTGAAACCAAATGCGTGTATGAAAAGGCGGTGCACCCAGGAGGTGTACCTAGCTAGACTCTTCCGTCAATCTCATCATGAGCCCATGCTTGTAAGAAAATGGGGGAGAATCCAGATCTTATGTTGAAACCCACAATTCACAGTCACGGATCATGATTTTTATAAAGAGTAGGGGAAGAAGCTTCTAAAATCCAATTAACATGTTTTGAAATCTAACTAAATTGAAGTCTAAATTCGCCAATTTCAATTTCAGAGGTTTGAAATCTAAAAGAAAACAAATTGAGAAGACCATGTTTAATAACCACCATCGTCCTCTCGGGCCGGTCTGCCATTGTTAAAGCTGGAGCTATTCACAAGATGCTAAAGCTCATTGAATCTCCAAATAGGCCTCCAAGTCTAGCTGTTGCCGAAGCAGTTGTTGCAAATTTTCTCGGATTGAGTGCTCTAAGACTCAAACAAACCGATTGTATACGTATGTATGTATATGTATATGTATATGTATGTGTATATGTTGTAATGATATTATTAATATGTGTGAGAGAGAAATCCATTTAATTAGATAAGGGTAAAATAGTAAAAGTGCACCACACTAATAGGAGAGATTTTGAAAAAAATTCTTATAATAAACTTACATCTTAAAGGAGGTAATTGTAATTTATTCTCTTTGTTTTTGGTTGCTCTTAATTGTTCAAAATGTTTTAGACATTTTATTTTAAAGCAATACTAGCTATTCTCAAGACAAAAAATAAGAATTTTCAGATTATTAAAAAACTGTATTTTTTTCCTTAGCAACAACTATTTGCATTTCTAGCAATTTCTAAACTATTTAATCAGGGATAAAGTTGTAATTTTATTTGGAGGGTCAGGAGCAATTCTAAATAGGTAAAGTAAACAACAACAACAAAAAAAAGAGGCTAATTTATTATAAAAAAAAATTATGAACCTAATAAATTTGTAACTTACTTAAAAGATAGTTTTTTTCAACATCGAGAATGATCAGAGTGTTGGAGAATTTTAAGAAAAAAAAATTTTACAAATTAAAATGCTGTTTTATTTATTTTATTTTACGACAATATTTTGATTCATGTTTTTTTTTTTTTAGTATATGTGACAGTTGGTTTTAAAACTCAAGGTTCATGAGTTGCTATTGTTATGACAGAAAAAAAAAATTACAATAAGAGAAAATAATGTCATTACACCTGTAAGACAAAATTTACGTGTTTCACACAAAATTAAAATTACAAAATCCAAATAAAAAAAAAAATCAGTTAGGCAGTTGCATTTCTATTATGTATTACTGTAATTAGATCTGTTGTGTATAAAAGGAAACAAATTTATATACTCTAAAAATTATTAGGATTTAAACACCAATCTCCGAACGTGAACGGTAACAAAATCACGCACAAAAAAATAAAAAATAATAAACACCGAGAATTTACGTGGTTTGGTCTACATCGGCTTACGTCTACGAGCGAGAAAATAAATATTTCACTAACATCGCATGGGAAAGATGTTAGAGGCAAAATTGTCAAGATCTTTGTTTTTGCAAACGATTATCTGAAAAAAATTAATTAAATTGGCAAACGCCAAAATAGGTTTCAGATAAAACTTTTGATAACGAATGATTAAAATAAAACCCGTGCATCCGAAGTTAATTTAAAAGAATACATTTTTACCGGTCGAATCTTCAACTATAATTTGAATCTAAGTTGAAACTCTTGTCAAATCTTCTACTGTATTTCCTTATATAATTCCCGGATATAATGTGGGGTATAATCTTCCGAGAACTCGTTTCAAAGAATCAGGACAGTTTTAGTCTTAGAAGACAAGTTATGAAACTAGGTCAGCCTACCTACATATTTATAGAGCTACAGCATGGACTTGGGGAGTAATTATGAATAAAACTTCTAATGGAACACATACGCGTATCAACGGTTTCTACAAATAAGCAAAACTCATAGCGATATCTGTAATTATGAAAAATCAGCACCGATTTATGTAATTTTCATAAAATACCGAATTACAGTTCACACTAGTAAAGAACTATAATTGTACTCTGATCCATAATCTCAAGACCATATAGTATTGAACTCATGTTATTAAATGCTTATCATTTTCCCCATGTTAAGATTCCTGATACCCGCCAATTAAATTTAGTTACTGATAATTTAATTTAATCGGTATCTTGATATTTTTTAAGTCTTTCCGCTTAACTTATTTGACTGTCGGATAATCAAATCCACCTATAGGGTTTGACCCAGTCAAAACTTATAAGTTTCCTTAAGGGGTATCATCAATCCTGATATTTCAGGACGTAAATTCCGTCAATAATTAATAATTGCCATATAAATAATAATGCTATCCAACTCATCGAGAATATAGACCCATATAAGATAACACCCTCTAATGAATCAAAACAACGAATATTAAATATATGCAAGTTAATAATTATTTTAAAATTAAGAGTATAAGCACTATTCATAATAACCTTATGGTGTGAATTAATTTATATAGTCAGTATAAAATTAATTATCCTAAATGTCCCGTTCAATACACACAAAGTGTACTAGCACAGAGAATCGAAACAATATACGACACTATTATCTGTTTTCTATAATCGAGACATGCCTACTAAAACTCTGTGTTACAGTCGTACCGATGGTATGTCTATTTCTATTTAAATTGTGAACATAAAACTTATATTCTGCAAGAACTTAAAATCTGATCTTCTGTGTGTAAGTCGTACTCTACACACCAGATTAAATACTATACAGAATATCGGATATCCATACATAAAATTGAATAAATGATATGCATACATTACTCATTAAAATTTTTATAAAATAAAAAATTAATTTTATTAAAATATAATTAAATACTTAAAACATAGTTTTCAGTATACCAACCATAACAAAATAATACAGAACCCGTCTCCCTTTTCTCTACTAATTAACCTCTCAATTTTTTGGCTCATATCTTTAAACTCTAAGGCTCCACTATTGTCCTATTTATAGGCACACACGTAGAAACTCTAATGAATTCTAGTCAGCCCATATTACTATAATTCTTATATATAAAGAATTCTAGTGGACTCTTAATTCCACCTCAACTCAATTACATATAGACCAAAAATAATATAATAAAATACGTGCTCGGTAGAATACAAGACATAGCCCAACAATCTCCACATTTGCTTGATTTCTTCAAACCATCCTAAAAATAACCAGCGTTGATGTCGATTCTACTAATGTCGTTGTCGTCATTGAACTGCCACACCCAAACAGCATGGCCCGCACCTCTACATCGAGGTGTCCGCACCCCAACCCGGGTGCCCTACAAAGCTTACTACTTTGTAGAAGAACATGTCCCTATCTCTCCCTTTGTGCACACAATCGGAGAGATCACCGCCACTAACCAAATCAAGAGCAAATGAGACTCGCTTCTATCGAGGTGTACACCTATCTGTCATGTTTGTTATACTAGTCTTGTTACTCAGAGCTTTCCTGTGAACATCTAACAATTGTTGCTATTGCATCTTTCCAGCATCCTGCACACCATTTGATTTGCTCACATGCGCACTTGTACTACCTCGTCGCTTCTGTGTACCCCTATGCATATTCCATTTGATTTTTCGCAACTGTTGTTCACCTTGATTACCCTTACACTTTTTTTGGGTATGTTGTCTACCTATACTACTCATCTGATGTCTGGTAATAGCCCCACCTCTCACAACATTTCCTACGAGCCTGTATAGGTTGTCAATCATTTGTCCCTATAGTACATTCCTACTTTTCTTTGAAACCTAAAGAACTTCACCTCCAGATGAGAACCCGCAATCTCTCGAATCCAGCATCCCTAGAGAAATCAAATTCTTCATTTGAATCGACACATGTCTAACCCTTATCAAGATCAACACACTCCCATCAAGTTTGTAAAATCGCACTGTCCCTATACGGACAACTTTGCTCACTGCATTGTTAGCCATCCTGACAGTACCCCTATCGCATGCCTAATACGTATCAAAATACTCTCTGACTGCACACATGTAGAACAAACTTTCAGAATCTAATATTCAATCTGATTTGCTCATTCCTGAAGTAACTGTGAGCACCTTTGATTCTTCATAATTGGAGCCTTCTTTAACTGCTATCACTGATTATTGTTCATTTCCCTTGTCTGCCTTATACTTCAGATAATTTTTCTTCAAATGACCTTCCTTGTCACAATAGTAGCACTTCTCTTTGTAACCTCTCGACTTGGAACGACCTTTCTTCTTATACCCATCTTGCTTCACTGTCGCTCTACCTCTGACTTTTCCACTGCCTGATGCAACCATGATGCCCTCTCCCTGTAATCTATCACTCTTCCTCTTCTTCAACATCTCATGAGATATGAAAGCTGCAACAACCTCATCTAATCCAATGGTATCTTTGTCAAACATCAGTGTAGTCCTTGATGCTTGTATGATGTTGGCAAGGAAACCAACAGGAGAATTATTTTATCCTCATCTTCGATCTTCGCGCTGATAGAATCTAATTTCGTTAGTATCTTATTAAATTCGTCCAAGTGCTCCATAAAGTTCGCTTCCTCTGTCATCTGAAGTGCATATAGCTATTTCTTTAAAGACAACCGATTCGTCAATGCCTTGGACTTGTACCTTCTCTCCAACTTAGCCCAAAATTCCTCTAAAATATTTCGTTGATGACTTCTCGAAGAGTGTTATTATCGAAATACAACTGAATCGTGCTGTTCTCTAAGTCCCGCATCTCTTACCACTCTACATCTTTCATCATTTTTAATTTTTTTGACTTCTTCCTGATAGTCTTGATCAGTCATTCACGCGTCAAAATATTCTTCATTCTTTACTATCATAAGATGAAGTCGTTACGGCAATTAAAAAATTCAATCATGAAATCCGAACTCTTCAACGTTATTAAATTTGTGTCTAGCAATTCCCATAATCTGAACAAGTCGCAATAGTAAATATGTGTATTCTTTGTCCCACATAGTCCAAATCAATTTTGATTGTACCGTATCGCTCCTGATTATACCCGATCACATCCGATCAATCTAAATCTATGCCGATCTGTCCAATCTAAACAAACAGTGCAACAATTGAAAAATTTGACCGTACCATGAATTCGCAACATTGAAAAACTTTAGGAAACACATTTTTTTTTAATTATTTTGCAATATATAGAATTCAATGTAACAAAATAATTGTGAACCGTCGATTATCAAAATTATTGTCACACATAATCAAAGCCCTTGCAAAAGAATCCCTGATCAAGTACAATTCCCACTTAACCCGTTCTTCAATCAAAAGAAAAGTCAATGATCAATTCAAATACCCAAGCTTTAATATCACCGTTGCTCTTTATCAACAATTTCACATGCAAATCAACACTATTTGCATGCAAATCAATTTGGAACGCCTTGACAATGCACGAACGCCACCAAATAGTACTGCTGCACCGATTTTAATCTTTCGATGTTCCTTTGTAAGAACAACGGTGATGTCGCCCTTTTTTTGTGTGATAAAAATATTTTTAATTTATACGAATCGAAATAAAAAATAATACCTATATTTCGATCAACCACGACGGTTTCGAATCATCCATCATTAGCTCTAATACCATTTGTTGGGATTTAAACACCAATTTTTAAACGCGAACGGAAGCAAAACTAAGGAAAAAAAAAACAAAAAATAATGAACGCCGAGAATTTACGTGGTTCGCCTCACACCGGTTTACATCAACGAGCGAGAGAAAAAATATTTCACTAATGTCGAATGTGAAATAGTACAAAACTCGTCTCCCTTCTCTCTACTAACTAGCCTCTCAATTTTTTGACTCACAACCTTAAACCTTAAGGTGCCAGTAGTGTCCTATTTATAGGCACACACGTAGAAATTCTAAAAAATTATAGTCAACCTATATTACTATAATCCCTATACATAAATAATTCTAGTGGATTTTTAATTTCACCCCAACCCAATTATATGTAGACTAAAAATAATATAATAAAATATGAGCCCAGTATAATACAAGACTTAGCCCAACAAAAATAAATAGAAGAAATAAAAGAAAGTTATCTTTCTCTAAATTTTCTTCTTTTTGTTCAATCATGGGTGAAACAACAAATGCAACGACATCTTCAACAGCAACAAAAATCACTACGATCAAAGTGAACTTGCCTGCTTCTCTCATCTTCTTGATTTCAAACATTCATTAATTCCTTTGTGACAATCAAACTTCGTTCAAACAATTATATACTTTGAAGAACACAAATGCAAAATGCATTATGAGCAAAAACTTACTTTGGATATGTCGTGTTAAGGTTGTTTACTAAAAATTATATTTTGAATTTTAATATTTTTTTTATTAACAAAATTTATTTTTTTATTTTAATGAAAATCTATATGAGTAATGTATGCATTTTATTATTTATTTAATATTGTGCACGGGTGCATTTTATTCCACATATTAATCTGGTGTGTAGAGTTCGGTTTACACACGGAAAATCAGATTATCGATTCTTGTAGGATAAAAGTTTTGGTTCAGTGTCTTAGATGAATTTGAATACACCATTGATAAAACTATAGTACGGTATTTTAGTATATCTGTCTTGATTACAAAAAATAGTATAGTTATGACTCATTGTGGATACACTACGTGCTAATTGAATAGGATCACGTTAAGATAATAAATTTTATATTGACCATATAAATTAATTTACACTCCATGGTTATTTGAGTACTTATACTCTTAATCCCGAAATAATTATTAGACAGGTATATTTAATGTACGCTATTTTGATCCATTAAAATGTGCAATTTTTTACGGGTCTATAATCTCTGTGAGTTGGATAACGATATTACTTATATGGTAATTATTAATTATTGACGAAATTTACGTTTTAGCATAGAGATTGATAATACCTTATTAACGAAACCTATAAGTTTTGATTATGTCAAATTTTGCCATTAAATTTTATAATTCGACATATCAAATAAGTTAAGCAGAAGGTCATAAGAAATTATGAAAGAGGTCGATTAAATATAATTGTTAGTAATTTAATTTAAACGACGAGTATCTATAGTCTTAACGTGGAAAAAATAATAAGTATTTAATAATAAGAGTTCAAAAGTTAGTTTTCGAGACTAAGGCCGAGAGTGCAATTATAATTTTTTAATAGTATGATTTATAATTTATCTTTTTTGAAAACTACTTCTTAGTTAAAGTAAGTTTTTCTAATTATATTATAAGCCCGTGTCTTATTCACTCTTTATTTCCTTACGATAGCCTATATATATACTATTATAACCCTGGTCACCAGAACATGTGTGATTTATATCATTCAGTATCTTAGGTTTTTCACAAATTGTGAGAACCAAAAAAAGAGATTCAACCAGATAAAGGTTTGGAACTTGAAGGATTTGAGCCCACATTTAGTTAGAGTTTCGGCACCCGATAATACAGCATAAAATCTGAGTTGAGAAAAAATTGTCAGTCATCTGTTGTGTTGATCCTCGGATTTAAGTCTAAGAATAGAAACGTGATCAAATCAAATGAACCATGCAGGTATATTAATCCTTATTCCGCCTTGTGGGTGTGCAGGATTTCTATTTTGGAGTTCGGGAAAAAACTAAGGTTTTCCCGTTCGGGTTCTCTTTGGATGCCCCATGTGTCCGCATGAACGGATCATGGAAGGACATTTTTTTTGGGTTAAATTGTGGTTTGTTCTACTCCGTGTCTGATTCGATTCGTATGTATCATTATTGTATTGTGGATTTTTGATCCCTTCGTGTCAATGGATTAATATTGTGTCCATTGAACGACATTCTAGATCCTACTGAAATATTCATAGTTACTCGTAATTCTTCACATTGGAAGGTTATAGACAGCCAATTGCTGTCTTGTATCACCGCTACTATATCTGCTGCAACACTTTCTCATGTTTTGGGTCTAGACCATGCATATTAAGCCTGGCAAGCACTGAAAATAGTTTTAATTCCGTATCCAAATCTGATATACATAATCTTAAAAGACAATTGTTCAATCTTAAAAAAAACTTGACAATGGAGACATACATTGATTTTGTTAAGGAATGTACATACAAATTAGCAGCAGGTGCTTCAGTTGCTAGGGAAGATATGCCTTTTCACACAATGGATTTCCTATTGAATTAAATACTTTAAAATCCACTAATCGTGCAAGAGTTGAACCTCTCAAGTTTAAAGAACTTGTGAGCTTGATCAATGCTATGGAAGTTTATTCCATAAGAAATGAAGATAAATAATTGGATTCAAAGTTAGTTCTTGTTACCACAAAGAAAACTACTAAGCCACGAATGATACCTTAGATGCCTCAATCGATGTCTTCTCAAGTGGTTGTTCCCTTCCAACAAGAGATTTAGGGACCTCAAAATGCACTATGTTTTCTCCACAGTTTCAAACTCAATTTGGAAATAATTTCAGAGCCTTCACTGGTTATAGACCAAAGGAATTCAATGGGGCAAGATTTGGTTCAAATAACAAAATTGCATGCCAAATATGTGGAAAAACAAATCATACAGCTCGAGATTATTATTATAGGCTTAATTTGCAATATCAAATGTCACAAGTGACCTCATCAGTGCAACCTCATCCTCAAGCTCATATTGGCCAATTTCCTACCCTCCCCTTTCCAACATCAAAAAATTCATCATCTCTAGTATATTTTTCTCAGAGTTCTCTTCATCAATATTTACTCCAACATAAGTATCACAGCTTTAGTCTCAATGTCACTCTCCTACTTCCAATTGGTATTTTGACATTGGTGCTACGAATCATGTTACTAATGATCTATCTAATTTGACTTTGAGACGACCTTACACTAGTAATGAAGGTGTAACAATGGGAAATGGTTTTGCCTTACCTATTTCACACCCTAGTTAGTGTATTCTCTCAACTCCCTCTTCTCAATTTTCCTTGACAAATGTGCTAAATGTTCCACATATTACACACAATTTACTGTTTCTACATAAATTTGTTAAGGACAATAGCTGTAAACTAGTTTTTGATGGCATCAGATTTGTCATTCAGCACACAATGACAAGCCAGATATTGCACCAGGGACCATGTCACCAGGGTCTGTATCCCATTCAACCTTATTCTAGCTCACTTCAGCACAAAGCTTTACTTACTTCCTCCTCATCTGTAAATCTGTGGCATAAAAGGCTTAGACATCCAAGCTCACAGTTGTTTCAAGATTTGATTTGTCAGTATAGATAGCCTACAATAAAAACCCACACTGTGAATTGCTTGCTATTCATGTAACGTGGCTAAAAGTCACAAACTGTCATTTCCTTTGTCTAATACAGTCTCAAGCTCCATCTGACCTGGTGCATTTGGATATTTGGGGCCCTGCCCCTGCTGCATCTTTTAGAGGATTCAAGTATATATTATCTAGTTGTACTTGATGATTTTACTAGATACATTTAGTTGTTTCCTCTCCACTATAAATTAGATGCTCAAAGCATTTTGACAAATTTTATTTCTTTTGTTGAAACACAATTTCACACTAGTATTAAAATATTTCGATTAGATAATGGTGGTGAGTTTTCAATCAATATCTTTCTAATCTTTTCCTCATTAATGGGATCATTCATTAAACCTCTTGTCCTCACACTTCAGAAACAAACGGTTGAGCTGAGAGACAATATAGACACTTAATTGAAACTACCTTAACTCTATTGCATCAAGCAAATCTATTTGTTTATTTTTAGCTTGAAGCTCTTCTTAGCTATGTTTATTTACTGAATAGATTAGCTCATTCAACTATAAAGTTTCAAATTCCGTATAAGAAGTTGTTTAAAAAAGATTCAGATTATTTCTTCCTTTAAACATTGGGGTGTTTATGCTTCCCTTTGCTGAAAACCATATTCTAATCATAAATTGTGATTTATTATGTTCAATTCTTTATAAAACAAAGTAATTACTATTCATTTTTTGATTTGATCAAAGAAGATTCAAATGTCTCCTTAGGTGGAGATTTAGTTTTTCTTGTCTGATAATTTTTTTCTCTGGCGTGGAAACTTTTTTTCTCTTCGATTGGGGAGATGTCTAGTTGTGTTCGATGTACGTCTTTAATTTATTTTATGTTAAATTTATAAGTATTTCGGTTTTCTTATACATACTTTTTATCGAATTTGCAATATATTTCGATTTGCTTGCCTTTTCAAATAATAATAATAATAATAAAAAATTCAAATGCTCTTCTTTTCAAGGAAATGCTAATTTTGCAGCCATAATGACTGGGAATCTTGGATGATCCTTTGTTTAACTTTTATATGTGATGGTGAAGAAGTTCCACAGTAAGGTATAATGATTGTTGCTTTAGTAATTCTCTTTTTTACAAATATTGTTGACTTGAGCCCAGTCTTTGATACGGAAGCATGACGATTTAGTGTTTTAGTAATTTTTTTGTTGTTTTTTTTTTTAAAATTTTAAATTTTTTAATCTTTTCTAATTTTACATGATGAGAAAAATCCAAAATGTATATTCACTTGAACTAATGCTAAATCTTTTTTTTTTAATTAAAAATAATAAAAAAATTGTATATACAAATTTAGATCAAATAGATGCCAAGTAAGATGTTTACCGAGGTCGAAATTGGTATTCTGCCTCTTGATCACATTCAAAATAAGGTTATTTTTTCTTGGTCTTTCTTATTATTTTATAATAAAAAAAAATAACGAGATTTATGTTATCTCGGAGAGAGAGAGAGAGACTCAATGAAATAGACATATTTATAAAGACTGGGAATGTTAGAGCCACCACTTGACATTCTACTTCAATGACTAACGATTTCTCAATTATTGTGTAGAAATAAGTTTGGGTGAAAAAGAAAACAAAAGTAAGCCTTGCAATACATGTTAAAAGCAATAAAGTTGTGATGATTCAAGTGGGTTTCCCCCACCTTAGCTAGCTACTTAGAATATGACCTAAATCCAATTAAATTTATATTAGGTAGCAATGAGTTGAGTTTTGCCACATTGATGACACTTCCAAATTAAGTTTGAATTTAATATGGGTGTTCTTGGTTTGATTTGATTTTGAATAAAATTAAGAACTCAATAATTTTAAATAGTTTCAAGAATTTAAGAATCGAAATCAAATCGTATGTATTATGTAACCGAACCAAGCTGATAAATAACAGTTGAGTTCTATTTTAAAACTGCGATTCTAAGGGTAAGTATTTATTACATATTTTATGTTTAAAAATTATATATTTATTTGTTTTATTTTTCTATTAAATTTTTATTTTTTTATTTATATTATTTTACTTTATATTTTATTTTATCACTTATTTCAAATTCTTACAAAGAAAGATTTTTGTTTTTATAAATTATGAGTTATATTTTATTACTTTTTCATCTATTACCAATAGTTTATGAATTATATAATATTACGATATTATGAAAAAAAAAATAAAAAAATAAAAAATAAAAAGAGAAAATAAAAAAGAAGACGTGAAATAAAATAAATAGTATTTTTGATTTTTTTTTATATATAATACATAATATAAATATTATTAATCCGTGAATCGAATTATAAAGAACGGTTCTTAATTATTTAAGATTATAACCAAACTGTTTATCAAAAAAACCAAATCAAATCATACGATTTAGATCAATTCAAATCGATTTCACAATTTTAACGATTTTTTGAACAGTCGTAGAATTTAATTACATTGATACCGACATTGTGTGTTACTCCATTAAGTGTGGAGCCCGCTACACTTATATATATGCAATAATTTATATGATATAATATTCATTATTTTTAGAATTGTCGTAAATAAATAAGTGGTGTTTAAAATGACAGCAAACAACAGGTGAAGTGCACTATCAATTTTTCTCAATAACTTTGGTTTTTTCAATTTGTTTTTGGGAAAAAAAGTTTTTCTATAGCAGCAAAGAAGAAGTTAGGCGCCCTTGTCCCCCGTTTGGAATAATAACTTATTTATATTTTTTTTTTGGCTTTAATGAGCTTTTTTTGCATTTCATTATAGTTTTCATAATTTCTCGTTGAGACAAAACCTAAAAAGTAATTTTTCTTTATCAAGATATGAAAAATGTTCAAAAAATATAAAAATAAGCTATCAAGTTAAGTTCTATGTTACTTATTTTAGTTTATAGTAAACTTTTTTTTATCTTTTAATTATTTTTTTATTTTATTTTTTCAGTTTGTTTTGAATAAAGAAATAAAAAAATGTAAGAAAAAAATAAAAAAGTTACGATGCATCAAACAAATTGTATAATAAGATTCCTATTTATAGATAAATCTTAAAATTTTAACTCCTATATAATTATGAAGCTCTACACATATTATATTTGTTATGAATTCATAACTTCAACATAACTCAAATACATATAAATAAAATCTTCATTATGCGAGTCGGCATAATACACACACCCAACAACACATCACTCAAATTTTTTGAAATTATCTTCCTCTAAGATCATCTTCTTCAATAAATAGGGCTGCCAACACAAATAAATTTTTTAACCAAAAAAATAAAAATAATATATTTACTTTTAAATTAATTACCAATTATGGCGTAGTATCTGTCTATGCCGTATCATGTTTTAAGCGGATGGTTTATACATTAGGTACGACCTTTTCTTTGGCACTGTAAGAAAAATTATTAGACAGTCTCGCACTACTATGTAGGCGATGTTATGTGGTAATCTTAGTAAATAAATAATCACAATTTACATAATATAAGTCATCATTTATTTTTTAACTATCCAACAAAAATGAATTATCGTGTCCCTATCGTAAAAATTGTCATCACTATATTAGATAGGAACATCACGTAGACTTGTCACATAAAATTTCAAAAGCACCAAATAATTACTCCGTAATAAAACAATAAAAAGATTTATCACATCCCCATTGTGGTTCGTCTCTTCTTTGGACTCTGCATGCATTGAAGTTTCGTACACCACACTGCTTTTTAGTAAAAAAAACATAATTTTACAAAACAAAATGCCGATATATGAAACATTTTTCAACATCTACATAAAACCGAATAGAAATAAGTTAATAGGAAGAAAAATCTAAGTGATAAAGTAACCAAAGTTTGAAAAAGAAAGCATAAGCTCGTCTAATCTTGATACCAATTTCTTGAATATCATAGAACTTGAAGATTAATCCTATGCTCAAAGCATATAGATTTATAATTTTTAAGTTCGTTCGTGTGTTTTCTATCATTTTAATAGGTAGAAAAACTAAAATGGAAAAATACTGATATACCAAACAAAATTTACAACATCAAAACTAAAGCAAAATAATCATATTAAAATGGCCATAACGGTGGTGACAATAATAATTGTTGAAAAATTAATATTTAAATTATTTTATATGCAACAGAATGTGATAATGTCAGTTGTTTAATATTTTACGTTTAGACAATTGCAAGCAATAATAAAAATAAACGAATTACACAAATAATAGGTTTGTAATTTTTTACGTAAAAAATTCGAACTTTGGTAAAAATCAAAGGATTAATTTAAGTCTACATAAATCAAGTACTATACCAATGAACAACTATAAAACTCACTTATCGACTTTAGTCGAATTCTTATACTATATGTTTTAAATCTCCTTTGTCAAATCTACATACACTGTTATCTGTACTCGATTACCAACCACATCAAATCTTCAGTACTTTATCAAAATATTGAATTTTTAATACTTTACGCTAATAAAATCCACCGATGGCAATCTTAAAAATTTATCAAAAATAATCTTAAGAATTCACTTAAGATAATCAAGAATAAATTTTTCTTATTGAGCTCTGAAGACTAGAGATAATTAATCATTAATTGTTTGCATCTACAATTTATCTCTTTGAAGTACTTTTGAACTCAGGTACGAGCCTTTATTTATAGCAAAAGATGCCTAGAAATCTTTTGTTATTAGAATAGAACTCTTGAAGAATTTTAATTAAACAAAAAAATTATTTTTTTAATTCAATTTCAATTACAGCACATCATAATCCCCATGCGTCCAAAACTTCTATCTGACAGAAAATTTATCTTACTTTGTCTTCTTGTACTCTTAGCTAAAATTACTTATACATGGTGTTCAAGATGTAGTCTACCTTAAACTTTAAGACCTACTATCATAAAAATAAAAAAAAACTAAGAACTCTTAAATAACACCAACTCTAAACAAGTTTGTATATTTTACAAAAAAAAAAAAAAAAAAAAACTCAAACTTCAAGACAAACACAAATTTTATATATCTAATTTATGAATTTTATAATGACACAAAATTTAAAATACTAAAACAATTTAATTTTTTAATAATATGAAATTTTAAATTAATTAAAAATTAATAAATTTAAAAGAACTTAAAGTCCTAGTAATTGTACCGACAACTATTATGTAAAGTAACTATTGATCATATATGGATTAGGACAATAATAATATCATACGTACAAGCTAGGGAAATCATAGTAATCATGATAACCTTAATTAGGATTTAGGGATGTGTGGCACCTTAAGATTGTGTGTATCAGTTATTAGTCCTGTTTGGGCTAATTACTTATTTTTTTATTTTATTTTATTTATTTTATTTATTTTTATTTTTAATAATTTTTTTTTTATTATTTAATAAAATTATTATATTTTTTAACTCAACTCATCAAAGCAAGTTAAAAAATTAAATTTTTTAACAAAATATAAAAAAAGTTTAAAAAATACAAAATAAGACAAAAAGTTAAATTTTATGTTATTTATTTTTGTTTTTAGTAATTTTTTTTTATTTTTTAATTAAATTTTCTTATTTTTTTGAATTTTTTTATTTTTTTGATTCATTTTATCGAGACGATTCGAAAAAATAAAAAAATTTAATTGAAAAATAAAACAAGCTCAGAATAGGCAAAAGGAAAAAATAAGCAAAAAATAAAAAAATTTAGCCCAAACTTGTATTTTGTATTTTGTATTTTGTATTTTTTCATATAATTGATACAAGTCATGAACGAGGACAAAGGGCTGATCTATTTGTGATATTGATCTGTTTGGTTTAACTTTTTAGTGGTTTTTATTGTTTTTTGTTATTTTTTATATATATATATTTTTTATTTTTTGGGCTAACTTTTTTATTCTATCGATTCATCATAATAAAATAAATCTAAAAATAAAATTATTTTGAAAAAAGTTAAAAAAAATTAACTAAAAACGAAAAAAATTTACATAAAAACCTTAAAGTGATATTTTTTCGTCTTACCTGATTTTTTTTAAAATTTTTTGTTCAAATTTGTTTATTTTTCGGTGCTCTTATAAAAAAAAAATTTTAAAATATATCATTATTTGAGCTAATATAAAAACAAATTCACTAAAAAACAAAAAAAAAAAAGCTATATATAAATAAAATTATCCTACGTTATTCTAAGTTTTGAGTCATGCGCGCAAAGTGTTAAAATTAGTGGGTGATTCAACTTCATAATGCCTCTGGTGGGACAAATGATTAGGTGTCCCGAAATTTACACCTTCTCTTTATTTTAACGCATTAAAATTCGTTAGAAATATTTTGAGATTTTTGTATCTTAAATTTTTAAATAATTTAACCTTGAATGGGTTAATTTAGCTTATTTGGCTGTGTAAATTTTTTTAAATTTTTTTTATAATTTAGTTAAATTATTATATTTTTAAAATTTTTCTTATTAAGATAGGCGGTAAAAATATAAATTTTTGATCAAAATATAAAAAAATTTTAAAAAGATAAAAATAAATAAAAATAAGTTAATAAACTAATAAACTAATAAATTAAATTCTATAATATTTAAACTAAAATAAGCAAAAATAAACTAATAAACTAATAAATAATATTAGCCCAAACAGTGCCATTATGATAAATATTTTTGAAATAGAGAATCGTTGCTCGCCTGTTGTCTACTTGTGATCGAGGTCTTGACACCTATCTCATTTTAGTTAGAGGCAGTTTAATAATTATTGGCTTTCTGAATTTTAGTTTTCTCTTTAATTATCTTTTTTTGTATTCAGCCTCCAATTGATGACTAATTTAAAAGTTAATTTTTATATTTTTTTATATTTTTAATTAAAAAATTAAATTGAATTTAAAATATGTTATTTGGTAACTTAGCTTTTAAGTTAATTTTTTTCAAGTTGATTGTCTGGATAAAAATTTAACTTTTTACTTTTTGTTCAAAGTGAGAAATTTTACCCATTTATATATTTGATATTAACAATTATATGTAGTTAGTAATGGTAGTAAATAAGTTATGAATAATGAGTATTATTGTATTTTAAAAGTCGTGAGAATTTGAATAGAATATTATAAAAATTTATGTTTTGATTTAATTTTTTAATTTTTTAATATTTTTTTGCATTTTTGTCAAACTGGCAGCTTTGTGTGAACTTTTTTATTTTTAAAATTTTACTAAATAAAAATATTTTGCCAAAATATTTTAGATAGACGACACGAGCTTTCATTAACCCACTAGCACCATGTTATTGGGGTTGTCAATGCAACCCATTTCCTAAACGAAGAACTCTTGCTTTCTTTTTTTTTTTTCTCATTTAAATTTTACGAATAAAATACGATACTTGCGATAAAAATGTAAAGAGTATGATGATATTTGAGGTATTATAATTGTTTTATTAAAAAAAAGTTACATTATTTGAAATGTGAATAGTTGTTTTTAAAAAAAAAATATTCATAAATTTTTAAAAAATATCAAACAGTACAACTTTTAAGCTGACATTTTTGAAAATCTAAAAACAAAAAAGAAAAGAGAGAGAGAGAGAGAGATAAGAATCCTAGGGCTGGTATAGGGTTTTATCTCTATTGGAGCCTTCATCTTTTCATGTATTAATTTCGTGGAGCAGAATATCCATGGACTTTGAATTTTTTGGCTCCTTTTAGAGATAATGGACTCTTTTCGCACCTTATTTTTTTCACGTGTATGGTATGCACAAAATTTTGTAGTTAAAATTATAAGTATTTATGGTTAAAGTTACGAAATATTAGAAATTAATATTAAATCAAAAGTTGTGGGTTATGAAATATGTGATTTTTTGTTATTAATTTTTATAGTTAAATTTATAAATTTTTATGATTTGCTGATTTATGAATCTATGTGACTTTTTAATCATGATTTTTTGTGGTTTAATTATGAATTTGTATACTATAATTTGTATGAAATGCATACTAGCTATATACACCCAAATAGAATGTGTACTGAAACTTTTCCATTTGAGTAATCAATTCTTAAATTGCAATTAAAATCGATTATGCATTCAATTTTTTAAGGTACTGCTATATTGTTATATTTTTATGACAATTTCTGACCAATTATTAATGTTTATGCATTGGTATTATGGTTGTTGTGGTTTGGAAATTATGTTTTATCAGTCACTCTAATTGCTCTTACAAGTATTGGAAAAAAGTTAAAAAAATAAGAGAAGGGGAGATACTGTAGCTTCTAGGATTGGACTCCAAACCAAATACTGCACCAAGTAAAATAGTGCTTTATATAAAATTCATAACTAAAAAGCTTTTCTTGACAAATTTACATAAAACCAAATGGAAATAAGTTAATACGAAAGGAATCTAAGTGATTAAGTAATAGAAGTTTGAAAAGGAAAGTAAAAGCTCGTCTAATTAATTCGATATCAACTCAAATATTATAGAAATTTGAAGATTAATTGTATGATCAAAACAATTAAGTAGATTTATAATTTTACAAGTTCATTCTACGTGTATTTTTTTTATTATATTAATAGTCAGAAACATTAAAATTAAAAAAAATACTAATATTCTTTACAAAATTTATAAGAGCATGCTGAGAACAAAACCGAAATATATAATTACTAAAGGCCGCAACTGTGGTGGCAATCACAGTTGTGAATTTCTGTCACACTACTATAGCGATGGTAATTAATAATGGTAACTAGTGAAACAATTAGTATATCATACATAACACTACGGCCGGCTGGTTTTTAAAATATCAAGAAAAGTGATCTTATTTCTAAAATTTGTTGAACATAGGTTTCTAACATTTCGTAACAATATTCACATAACAATGGCAGCTATTATCATTGTGAATTTAATTTTTTCCTATTACTATAATTGTAAGGTACGATTTGAATAGAGTACTAATCTAACAACTTAAATAAAAAAGCTAATAATATGATCCAAAATACTCAAGGCCATGTTTTTTATTTTTTTTTGTGAAACTTAGGCCCCATGTTGATAGTAGTATTCTACTTATTTCTAAATATATCGAACTAGATTTTTATCTCTTGCTAATGCGAGATAAAGTGTTATAACAACGGGTTAAGTCTTGGATTTGCTTCTCAATTGTCACTAGTTCAAATCTCCTTAGGATCACTGGAGATTTGCTCAGCTGTTAACTTCATCCTGAAATTAGTCAAGGTGCGCACAAACTGGTCTGAACACCCAGTTAAAAAAAATAATAATAATAAATAATCTTATCACGTAATGACAACAACAACTAGGAAATGGTTATGTAATAATTTAATGCAGCAACTTGTTCACTTTCATTCCATCCCACAATTCACACTATGTTCATAGCTGGATGATTGTTGCGATTGGGACATAACTCCACCCAAAAAATTACAAACAAAGGTCCCACCTTTTGTTGTTTATATACTATACATAAATATAGTAGTGGTTAATTTGTTTGATACCTAATCTTCTAGTTTTTAATAGTTAATTTATATTGTTTCGCTTGTGTATTACAAATTCACAACAAAACATTTTGGATTTTGATTACTGCTATTGTTTGGTCATTGAATTATAATTTTTAGCAATTATTTGGAGTTTTTTTGTCATTTAACTATTAGATATTCATGATGAATATTTTAAATTTAGGTCACTATCATATTTGATCGTTAAATGGGGACACTTTTTCAGAACTTATTTGAAATTTAAATAAGAATATGTCATATGAGTTTAACATGTCTAGTTGAGTTAGTATTTGTCTAATATTTTAAATTCTAAGAAAGACAGTAATAAACGAATGATTATTAATTTGCTTATGACCTTCCATCACTATAATTTTGCTAAGAGAGTTCGATGGACTGAATCGGCTTAGTCATGTAAATTTTGGGCTAAAAATTAGCACATTGATGAATTGAGTTGTTTTATTTTGTCATTTGTAATGTGTAGATTATCCATGTAAAAAATTAATTTGATTTTGTTAAGTATATCTACGCAAAAGAGTAGAAAAATAATTAGTTATTAATGGACCATATTAAGATTTTAAATAAATAAAATGATATTTAGACATAAACTTGGTACATCTCATGAGTTTAAAACTAGTTAATTCTATATCAATAAGCATGTAATGGAACCGCATCATTTCTCAAAATCATATTTACAAATTATTTTCTTTCCAAAAAGTACTAATCAACTAACAACTAATATTTAATCAATACAATTTTTTTTGTATAAATAATATTATACCCAATTAGTATTACAAAATAAGCTATTCAGACCATAAAGTGTTATCCAATAAGATTGATCAAATTCAGAATAGACTTCTCTACTAAGATAAGATCGATCACATTCAGAATAAGCTTTTAATTGGAAATAGTGTTGTAAATGGTGCACCATATATCCACAAAAGTGCGGATCCCTTAGCACTTTTTTTTTTTTCTTCTTCTTCTTCTTCTTCTTCTTCTTCTTTGTCTTTCTCATTAATATTTAGTTAAAAAAAAAAATGAGAGTTATGTAATGTTAGAGAGAAAGAGTCAGTGAAATAGATATTTATAGAGACATGGAATAATGCAGCTACCACTTGACATTCTGGTTGAATGACCAATGGTTACACGATTATTATTTGGAAATACGAAAATACTATTCCGCACGAATTTTTTGACCCAAAAAAAGAATGACTGAATGGATACTTCAAAACATTTGAGGTAAAATAGTTATAAAATAATTGGGTTTAAAATAGTATTATATTGTGCTTTATTTAATATTTTATTTTCTTAACATATTTATGAATAAATATGATTTTTTCTTATCTTGAAAAATAATATTTTTAACGATTTAATCAATTACAAGCACAAATACAACCAACCAGAAGAACCCACAACACAGACATTTTTTATGTGAAAAAATCTAACGGGAAAAAAATCACGAGACTTCCAAATCCAAAAATTAAGCATTAACCATGAACAGTTACAAAATAAAAATGCTTGAGATCCGCTTGAGTGGTCATGTGACCGAGGCTCTCAGTCTTTGCAAAAACTGCTTGTACATAAGGCTTGTATGCATGTTCCCTCTCTTGATCTTTAGAAGACTAAGATTCCAGAAGTCCATACCCATTTAGGAAACTAGATAAATACAAATCACTCTAAGATGATAAGCTTCCTAAACCTAATAAACTTCTTAAACCCAAAAAACTTCTTAAACTTAAAAAGCTTCCTAAACTCTTAACATTCCTAATCACCCTGGACTTGTTATAAAATACAATATCTCCCCTGACAATTCCAAGTGAACACAACACACACACAGCCTAACAACTAAAATAAAAACCTCGCAAGATCTTCAAAAACTAGAAACTTATTTCTTCCAACCCTTTAAAACAAATAAGCAACCACAGAGAAAATCCTTAATCCTTTAGAAATAAATATCCAAGCCACCATATTAAAAAATTGATCACGAATCCAAGGAACAAAAATACATGAGCATTAAAGAGTTAAGTTTCAAACCACTGTACTAATGTACTAATACATCAAAAACCAAAGTATCAAAAAAAATATACCCCCTGTCACAAAAATACCCAATTGTATCAAAACCAAAAATACTCTCCTTGTGAACAAAGAAGCTCCAAAAATTCAAAATCTATCAAAAAACATCAACCAACCAATAAACCAACGGAAAAGTATCATCAACCATCAACTAAAAAAATACCAATGTATACCAAAAACATCTCAAAAATATACCAACCACTCCCCATTTGTGTAACCTAGAAGACAAATCCCGAATAAGCAGTTCCAACTGATCAAAACGCGAAACTATAAGCTGCTGAAAACTGTTCACGTGAGCCTCAAGAGAATCAAGATGGGCTACAATAGATGACTGCGATGACTCCCCCTCAGGAGCAGGTAGAGAGGAGGCACTAGAAATATTATTAGTATCTTCTTCCTCATCCGTGGAGTTAAACAGAGCAATAGGGGTCGAGATATGAGCAACACTTTAAGAGTGTGTGCGACGTGTGATAGACTTCAAGATATACACAGAATGGAGACCAGAAAGTGTATGAAAAGAAGGAAGAGGCTTGAGAAAATTTGTGATGAACAAGCCATAGGGAAGAGCAACAGTTTTGTTGTCATGGGCAACTTTAAGCATAGCTTGCAAAAAGATACAGGCTAAGTCAATGCGACTACCATGACTGATCAGATAAAGCTCTAAATCTCTCTCCTAATTTAAATATGAGACATGGCCCCTAGGATGAATGTTGGCATTAACAATAATATTCAATAAATGAAAGGTAGGGGTGAGTTCTTTCTGGAAGAGATTACCACCAACCCACTCGGCGATCTCAGTGAAAGACATGCTATGAGTAGGGAAAAGAGGTGGATAGTCAGACACAGAAGGGCTGGGGTATCTCATATGGGTAATGAGAGAAGATGGGTTCATGAGAATGTGGTTACCCCTCACATAAGTCATAAAAGTAAACCAACGGGTGTCCAACTCATACATATTGGAATAAAATTTTCAAACAAGATCAACATAGACTTCCCCTTCAACTTGAAGAAAGGGAGTCCAACCTAGTTGGTCAAACATTTGTGGAATCCCAAATTCAAAAAAATCAAAGACAATTACCTTATTCTCCAGGAGAATAGATCTATCTGCAAAAAGATGGTTGAACTTTTCTTCAACTCCAAGTGACATCAACCGATTTTTATCAAATGGTGTCTGAGATCGCCTAGCCGTTTTCTTGGTACGGGAAGGCATGGTCCTGTGAAACACAGCAAAACCAAAGAGAATTAGATACTAATAGCATGATCCAATGTGAAATCCAACTCACTGAGTTCACATTAGAAGCATAGAAAACCATACCATTGCAAAAGAGCAATTCATATGAAACATAACCAATAACTGCAAATCATTACCTCGACATATGCTTAAATTTATCACATGAAACATAAAGTGACTACAATAGCAAGCACTACAAAGCATAAGCATAAATCAGGCATGCGAGATTGTATCATGAACTTAGACAAGAACATGGGCAAAGCTGGTGAGTATGTGATGTGCAAGGGTAGTATAAGAAGAATATGTCCACTCAAGCGCTCAGAACCCCGCTCGTGCGACTCCATAGAAACCTTAGAAATTAACCACAAACAACAAACTCGCATTCTCCACATGATAAATACCCATTATAATGGATTAAAGAGAGAGAAACATCAATGCAAAACACCACAAACACATATATACACAACCATCCAACAAGAATCGAAACCCTAGGTTTTTGAAAAAACTTTAAATGATAGACGATTAACCCTAGGTTATCAAAGACAAGAAAGAAATTGACGAGCCACATTCGAATCACATAAAACACTAGACAACGGCAAGAATAAAAAATTTCGTAATCAAGATAAAATAAATTCCACAACCAAAACCCTAAGGAGAGAATCGAAGGCCTTCAAACGAAAAAAAAATAGAATGGAACACTTACCAAGGATGTAGGAGCCTAGATTGATGCTTCAAAACTTCAGATTCGCAAAAAACAATCTTAGGAAAAATGAGAGCCGAGAGGGTTTAGAGAGAGAGAAGAAGAGTTCGGGGAAAAGAACCGACGCACTGTTTTTATTAAATTGGTTCGCGATAGTCTGCTCGAGCGCTCAGTACCCCGCTCGAGCGGAGGAAGGGCATAAGCTCACTTCGCTCGAGCGCACAAAGGGCCGCTTGACCGGTTAACAGGCCGAGAAAAACCTGATGAAGTAAGTTAGAGATTTTGAGAGAAAAACATGACATAGGCATCTTACAACTCATAGAGAAAAAAAACAAAAACAAAAACAAAAAAATTGTAACAACAAACAAATTCATACACATCAGCGAAATCCAACAATGAAACAAGAAAAAATAAAGTCACAAAACCCTGATGAAGCAAGATAGAGATTTTGAGAGAAAAACATGACATAGGCATCTTACAACTCATAGAGAAAAAAAACAAAAACAAAAACAAAAAAATTGTAACAACAAACAAATTCATACACATCAGCGAAATCCAACCATGAAACAAGAAAAAATAAAGTCACAAAACCCTGTTCAGCAGAACTGATATAAGATGTACTTCAAACCTTTGAAAAGCATTTTCAAGTATAATAGTTACAATATGAGTGATCAATATACAATAGGCACAACTGGATGGTGGTCAAAGCTCACAGTTTGAAGTCAAACCAAGTAAATTTTCAATGTATGTCTGTTGAAGAAGTACGGAAGCTCCCTCTCACAAAGAACTAAAGATATATAAAAATTATGCCATTTTATAACGATTTTCACACTAATACGAATAAAAAAGCAAAGTTCGTATAAGTAGACATTTTCAACAACATTAAGAAACAGTTGCAAACATGGCGGCTGGCATACTAACATGAACGAAAAAGCATGGTTAAGATAGGTAGTCATTTTCACAAGTAAAACAAAAGATAGTATAACCAGCGACTTTCACACTACAACAAACGAAAAAAATATTCAAAGATTCACAGTAATTTTAACTTGCATAGTTTTCGGATAATGAGTTTTCAGACAGTATTTTAAAATGTTTCACACAGGTTTGTCCTTCTTGAATGAAAATGTTTTTTTTAACTCAAAATGCCAATGCCAATTGATTTCCTAAGAAATTCAAACCGAAGTGCTTCAAGAGATTTTGTTAACAAATCAACCAGTTGTCTGTCAGGCAGTCTTTATGGCCTCAACCCAAAACTTGAGAGGAAGGTTTTTACCATGAAGTATAACTCTGGCCATCTCTTATACCACTCTACTTTTTTGTTCAACTACACCAATCTGTTGTGGTATTTTAGGTGCAGAGAACTCGTGTTGGATTCCCTATTTTTCACAAAAGCTTAAGAATTCAGAGTTCTCAAATTCCTTACCATGATTGATCTGATTTTAGTAATGTGTTGATTTTGTTCGTCCTATTCATTATTCAATTTAAGACATAGGGATTTAAAAACAGCAAACGTGTCAGATTTTTCACGCAAAAAGTTCACCCAAGTAAACTTAGAAAAGTCACCAACTATAAGAAAGATATGTTTTTTACCACCTATACTCTCTGTTTTAGTAGGACCCATAAGATCCATGTGGAAAAGTTGTAGAGAATATTCAGTAGCAAGCCGATTTATTTTCTTGTGGGGGACTTTAATTTATTTACCTTGTTGACAAGGCCCACACACAACTTTTGTATTGTTGTTTAGCTTTGGAATGCCTTTAACTAATTCAAAATTAACAAGTCTGAAAAGATCTTTTATAATTGATATGACCCAAACGATGATGCCACAATTCTATTTCATCTATTTTAGTAGAATGACATATTTGATCGATTTTTAGGCAAAAAATTCCATAATAGTTATCAGAAGTTTAAACACCATGAATAACAGTTTTTCCCTTTTATCTAAAATTAGACATTTAGTTTTAGTAAAATGAACTTCATGGTATGTGTCGCACATCTAACTAATGCTGAGTAAGTTTTCTTTCAAGCGATCTACAAGAAGGATATTGTCTAATTTGGGTAGCTTCGGAGTGTCAATGGATCATCTCATAATAATCTTAGA
This sequence comes from Heliamphora exappendiculata, assembly GCA_034768845.1. Taxonomy (NCBI): domain Eukaryota; kingdom Viridiplantae; phylum Streptophyta; class Magnoliopsida; order Ericales; family Sarraceniaceae; genus Heliamphora; species Heliamphora exappendiculata. Next base: position 27,056 of record JAOTRH010047344.1, on the reverse strand, counting down.
TGAGTTTTCATCCCCAAATGTGACAAGTCCTCCATCGTATGGATCAATACTCAAGAATAAGGACTTATCTCTTGACATATGTCGGGAACAACCACTTTCCAAATATCACATGAAATTTTTTTGAACTTTTAAGGTAGTGTGAACAACATTACATTTCAAATCAGATTTTCGGATCCAGACAACACGTGTTTTAGGAAAATGTTTAGTTTGAGTATTAGGTTTCTGGCCAAAATAAGGTCCCTCCCAGTTGTCCACTCGAGCACACGACTGCAAGTGAACATTCCCATCTCTCTGCCAGTTGGCCGCTTGAGCGCTCAGAGATCCCGCTCGAGTGCTCAGCAAGTCGAAAGTTCTATGCTACAGCTATCTGATTTGATCATGCCGTTTTTTTGATTTTCTTTCATGCTGATATGTAGACAGAGATTTTATTTTTCTACAAAAACGTCTAATATGTCCAAGAATACCACAAAATTGATAGGTAGGAACCAATTTTTGAAAATCAGTTGATTTTGGTAAAAGTTTTTGAACAGATTTTTCCAACAATTCAGTCCTGATTTGTTTAAACTTTTCTAAAACACTATCATTACCTGTAGGCATGCTGACAGTTTTCACAAAATTGATTTTACCTATAGTCTTTAATTCAGACGTACTTTCCACGTATCCTAGACCAGTTCGATCTGACGCCAGTTTCTACATGCTTAAGATCTCTTCCAAACTCAAGGAGCCTGCATTTAATTTCTTTAGAGTGGTATTAGCAGTAGCTAAATTAATTTCCAACAATTTTACTTTAGCTTCACTAGCCTCAAACAGAGACTTGAACTTAATTGAATCTTGTAATTCCAACTCAAGTTTAGAAACATTTGTTTTGAGGGAATCATATGATTCAATGAGTTCATTCCTTTATTTGTCAAACCTAATTAGTTTCTCGGTAATTTTGATTTTAAAAATTTTTAGTTGTGAAATCAAATTCTGATACTCAGTTAGTTCAGACTATTTTTTTTTTTATAGTTTTGACATTTAGTGTTAGTTTAGTGATAACTTTCATCATTTTGTAACATTCTCTGTGAAATTTATCATATGTGAGATTTATCATAAGCCCACTGAAGATTGTTCTAATTCCCTTCATTAAATTTAGAACCTGAATCAGGGTCTTCTTTTCCAGAATCACTTTGAGAAGCACGAGATTCATGATCAGATAATTTAGACTTACTTGATCCAGTGAAAGCAGCAAAGGCAATGAATTTACCCTCGTTATTCTCTAGTTCTGACTCGTTTCTATCATCAGATAATTCAATTTCATCACCCCACGTCACAGAAAATACTTTTTTTCTGTTTGTTTGGACAATTCCAAGCAATATGTCCATACCCTTGACATTCAAAGCGCTGCATATTCTGGCTCTGAATTTTAGTTTTTTTCTTTTCAAACTTAACCACATTCTTACTTTTGTCACCAAAATGTCCAAAACTTGACTTGAGGTTAGGTTTTTTTATTTAAAACAAATTTTTTTTAATTTTTTCACTATAAATGCCATAACTTTAGGCTCAATTTTAATTTCAACATCTGAAGACTCTAACTCAACATTTGAAGATTTTAAAGCAACGCTTTTTGATTATTTAGATTGACGTAGAGTTGATTCAAAAGTATGAAGATTGTCAACCAATTATTATACTCTAAGAGAATCAATATATTTACTTTCTTCAATAGCAGTAAATTTTGGTTAAAAACGTTCAGGTAGTGACCGTAAGATTTTCTTAATAATGCGAGATTCAAGAATTTTTTTCACCAAGTATAAAGTTGGAATTAACTATGTCGCTCAACTTAGCATAAAATTCATCAAATGTTTCATTGTCTTCCATTCGAAGGGTTTCAAAACTTGTGGTGAGCCTTTAAAGTTTAGAAATTTTAATGGTTGATGTGCTTTCATGTGTGACTTCAAGAATATCCCATGTTTTTTTAGCGAATTCATATATACATATACGTCTAAATTCTTCGGGTATGACACCGCTAAAAATAGCATTGATAGCCTTACTATTCCAGCCTGTTTCGTTTAAATCTCTTTTCTCCTATTGTTTAGTGAGTTTTAAAATAAAATCATCACCAAATTTAACAGTTGGAGGGGCATAGTCAATTACGACAATCATCCAAACCTTCTCGTCAATAGGTTTGAGAAACACCCTCGTACGAGCTTTTCCATGGGAATAGTTTTCTTCATCTAACAACGGGGGTCGAACAGTTGATTTTTCTTCTTTAAAAAATTTCATGTATGTGATTGATTAGGATCGGCACTTTTAAAAAAAAAGAAACCTTGCTCTGATACCAAGTGAAAAAATATAATTTTTTCTTATTTTGAAAAATAATATTTTTAACGATTTAATCAATCACAAGCACAAACACAACAAACGAGAAGAACCCACAACACAGAGATATTTTTTATGTGAAAAAATTTATCGGATAAAAAACCACGGGACTACCAAATCTAGGAATCAAGTACTAACCACGAACAGTTACAAAACAATTAACAGACTCTTTTGATCAACTCCTCAATCTTCTAGTTCTAAGTTTGTATGTCGAATTCTCGTTTACCGTTCTCTTCTTGATTCCTACTGCAATGAATTCTCGTAGCAGTCTTCTCCGGTAGAATCCTCTGTCAGAACTTAGAACGCCGTCTAAGCTTTGCTCATGAATGGTCTTCGACGTTTTTGGTATACGAACCAACCCTTGATATGATCTTGAAGTTTGGTATAATATTCTGTCAAGAGTTAGTTTTGTCCACCTATAATAATATATATATAGATCACTAAACCCCAGGTAAACAGGTCTCTTAATAAAATAAAAACACTTGAGATCCGCTCGAGTGGTCAGTTGGGCGCTCGAGTGGTCAGTTGGGCGCTCGAGTGGTCATGTCGCTGAGACTCTCTGTCGTTGCAAAAACTGCTTGTACATAAAGCTTGTATGTGTGTTCCCCCTCTTGATCTTTAGAAGACTAAGAATCCAAAAGTCCATACTCATTTAGGAAACTAGATAAATACAAATCACTCTAAGATGATAAGCTTCCTAAACCTAATAAACTTCTTAAACCTAAAAAATTTCCTAAACTTAAAAAGCTTCCTAAACTCTTAACATTCCTAATCACCTTGGACTTACCATAAAATAAAATAGAAATTTATATTAATTTCTTTACAATTTTTATAATTGAAATCGTTTATTTTATAGAATTTTTTAATTTCATTACTCACAATAAAAATTAAGTTAATAGGATATCTGTAACTATATGATTTGATTATATCTGTTTAACACTATTTTTGTAAGATTACATTTACCATTCATTTATTTTTAAACAAATGTGATCTCGTCACATAACTATCAATATTTAATTAATTAATTAATTTTTTTTCACCAATGATCTACTTAATAAATACTACATAATAAATAGTTTTGATCATAAAAATATGTGAAAATACTAAATTTCTAAAATAAATCACCGATATAATTAACTGATAATGATTTAGTGAGTATTGTTTACTTTCGTTGTCTCACACGTTACTTTTTTATTTTTTAAAATTTAACTCTAAAACATTTTTAAGTTTTATTGTACGCATTTATTTATTAAAAAATTTATACTTTTACAATTTGTTCGTCGAGATCTATTAATTAATATGGATGCCAAATATAAAAATATATAAAAACACAAAAATAAATTTTTAAAATTCATTTTAAAGAAGTTCTAATTAACTTAATTTTTTGTCTTTTGGCTTAAAGTTAAAAAATAAAAAAAAAACCTTGATAATTTTATTTTTTAAGAGAAAATAAAAACTATTTCAAAATCTAGTATAAAAAATTTCTCATACATATATTTTTAATTTTTTTATTCATAGTTTTAAATGAAAATAAACAATTTATGAATGAAAAATTTCTCAGTATAAATTTTTTTATACATAGTATGAGAAAATTTTTATACATATTTTTTTTTTTAATTTTGTCATTCTTAATTTTAAATAAAATGAGCAACTTATGAATGAAAAATTTGTAATAAAATTTTCTTCCATGCATGATAAATTTCTCATACATATTTTTCTTTTAATTTTGTCATTCTTAATTTTAAATTAAATAAGCTACTAATGAATGAGAATTTTTTTCTAATACAATTTTCTTTTGCATATATGATAAGAAATTTCTCATACCATGTATGAGAAATTTCTCATATATGGTATGAAAAATTTTTTCTACATATTTTTTCTTAATTTTGTTATTTTTAGTTTTAAATGAAATGAACAACTAATGAATGAAAAAAAAATTTTAGTATAATTTTTTTCATGTACGAGAAACTTCTCATATATTTATTTTAATTTTATCATTTGTAATTTTAAATGAAATTAGTAATTAATGAATGAGAAATTTTTCTTTGTATAATTTTTTTCCATGCATCAGAAATTGCTTATACATTTTTTTATTTTGTGATTCTTAATTTGAAATTAAATAAGTAACTTATGAATGAAAAATTTCTCAAAATTCTCATATATATAGTTTTGAATGAAATTAGCAACTTAATAATGAAAAAAATTTCAATATAATTTTTCTCCATATATGAGAAATTTCTCGTACCATCCTATATAATATATAACCGTTTATATATATATAGGAAACTTGTTTTTCAACCAGACAGATTGTGAGAAATTTCTCATAACAAATATGTATATGAGAATATTCTTATATAGTGATATATAAAAAACTTTTGATACATTTTGAAATATGAGTACGAAAAATTTATCATATAATGATATATGAGAAGTTTTTGATACATTATAAAATCTGACTACGAGAAGTTTCTCATAGCATATATGTATATGAAAATATTCTCATATAATGATATATAAAAAAAATTTATACATTTTGAATTCTGAGTATGAGAAAATTTTCATAATATGTACGTATATGAAAATATTATGATATAATGATATGTAAAATTTTTTTGATACATTTCAAAATCTGAGTATGAAAAGTTTCTCATAACACATATGTATAGGCGAATATTCTTAAATAGTGATTTATGATAAACTTTTTATCCATCAATATTTTAATTACTTTTAAATGAAAAAATGAGAACTATTTTAAAATTTGGTATGAAAACTTCTCGTACAAATTTTTTTTCAATTTTGTTGTTATTAAATTTGAGTAAGTGAACACTTATGAATTGAAAATTTCTCAAAATAAAATTTTCAATATAGTTATATATGAAAAAGAAATCTCAAATTTTTCACATTTATATTTTTAAACACAATAGCATAATAATTTCTTAAATATATATAGTTTGAGAAATTTCTCATACCTTGATGCAAGACATGAGAATTTCTGTATATATGAGCACTCATTTATTAAAAAAAATTAATTACATCAATATTTTTTGTTATTTTTTAAAAAAAATAAAAAATATTTCAAAATCTAGTATGAAAAATTTCTTATACATGTATTTTTTTAAATTTTATCATTTTTAGTTTCAAATAAAATGAATAACTTATGAATGAAAAATTAACCAAAAAATTTAAGAACAAATCATTAGAAAAAGTCACTTTAAATTTTTTATAATAGTTTTTATTTTTAGTGAATCTTTTTAATTTGAATTAAAATAATTATACTTTAAATCGTTTTATGAAGAAACAAAAAAATTAAAAAAAAATTTAAACCGACTGAAAAAATAAAAAAAAATTAGAAAAGGAAAAAAAAACAAAAAGTAACAAATAAAATCCCAAACAGTGCCTAAGATGAGAAAAGCACCAAAAGAATAGTACCTGTTGTCTTCTTTGAGCCTCCCAAAGTGATTCGGTCAATTTTTTGATTTACTTATTCAGAATCTATAGCATCACTCTTGGAAAATAAGTTTGGGTGAAAAGGAAAGGAGGAAGCACTTGCAATAAATGTTAAAAACAATAAAACTGTGATGATTCAAGTGGGCTAGTCATTTAGAATTAATATCCTCTCCCATGCTATTTTTTTGTACAATTCTTTATTTAATAGCTACAAATTACATTGAATGATGATACACGTGATTTCAAATCATCAGAAGTGTGAAGCTTATTACACTTGTAAATATGCAATAGTTTATATTGTTTGATATAAATATTTTTTATTTTTTTAAAAATAAATCAGTGGTTTAGAAAATCACAACAAAGTGGGTAACTTCACATGTGATTATCAATTTTTCTCAATATTTCTTTTAATTTCTCTTTGGAAACTAAGGTTTTTTTTTTTAACACCAAAGAAGTTAGGCCATTTTACCTGTTTGGGATAAAAAAAAGTTTTTGCGTATTTTGTAAATTTTAGCATTTGATCAAACTATTATAATTTTCATAATCCACTCATTGAGACAAACTAAAAAATAATTTCTTATCAAGATGTTAATTTTTTTTAAAAAGACAAAAATAAGTTAAAATAAACTAACAAACTAGATTTTATGTTAGTGACCGTCTTTTCTTTTTAGTAAACTTTTTATTTTTTAATTTATTTTCTTTACAAAATATTAAAAGTAGGAAAAATAAGAGTTAGATACTATGCATCACACAAAGCATTCATATGCACCAATAGCTATTGGGGAAAAAGAAAATCTATCATCCCTATTAGAAGAATAAAGGACAGAGATTTACACAAATGGCAAAACCTAAACCCAGCTACAAAAGGCTGGTATTCACTAAATCAATGACCTAAGCATCATAATCCTCAACACATTTCTTGAAATTATCTTCTACATATGGATAAAGAACATTATGTCAGCATGTTGATGTGATAGATTTAACTAATACATAAATACTATGTATCTCTTTAATATGGAGTTATACTAACATGTAATAACTTTTGGCACCCCATTATAGGGAAACTCTCTAAAACTTAAAAATATATAATGTACCTGGGACATAGTATATCAATATACTAATGTGATGTTTCCTGTCTACTGAATAATTCTGGGACTCATCATCTTCAATAGATACAGTTGCCAACCTAAAAAAGTTTTGTTTTTACAAATAATAATAATAATAATAACTTTTGGATTAATTACCAATCATGCCATAGTATCTCTCTCACCCATTTCATATTTTAAGAGGATGTTACATTAGATACGGACTTTTCTTTAGCAATGGAATCCAATTAAACAATGAAAGAGATTTATTGAAAACATAATTTCACATAACAAAATGCCAATATATATATATATAAAAAAATACATAACATGGTATAAAACACTAGCAATGACCAATGCTTAAAGGCACTTTGAATATAATTTAATTATAAAATTAATTTTAAATAATAAATAATTTTTTTAATATCATGGGTAATAATGTAGTAGAGAATTTTTAATAATTTCACTGTAAACTCCTAATATCATAAAAAAATATACAAAATTAATTATATTTTTCAAAGTACACGTATGAAAGGGAAAGAAAAAATTAAATTTAAAGTAAAGTGACAAAAAAACTAAAATTTAAATCGAGAAAAATGGAGAGATATTAGGAATTAAAAAATATCATTCCACACACAGCTCATTACAATGCCCTATGATATATATACAGCTCATGCGGTTATATCAATATAACCGACTTACTGATATATCCTCTCCTTGTTCAACTGACCTGCCTAACATCTTATACAGCGAAGTCTATGTTTCTAACATCCCCCCGCAAGTAAATGGGACAAGTTAAATGAACCATGAGCTTGGTGCAAAGAGAAATAAAGCAAGAGCTAGATAGAGGCTTTGTGAGTATATCAGCAAGCTGATCAGAGGACGAGACATGAAGAAGTTGCAAACGAAGAGCAGGCAACTGTTCCCAAATAGAGTGATAATTAACCTCAATGTGTTTAATACGAGTATGGAACACTGGATTAGCAGCTAACGAGATTGCAGAGGTATTATCACACACAACGTGAGAGGAGAATATAAAGAGACATGGAAGTCATGAAGAAGCATTTGCAACCAACTAAGTTCTGCAGCAGCTTGAGCTAATGCCCGGTATTCAACCTTAGTAGATGACCAAGCAACTGTCACTTTCTTTATAGCAGACCAAGAAACAAGATTGGGACTAAGAAAACACACAAACCAGATGTGGATTTACAATCCGAACGATCACCGCCCCAATTAGAGTTACAATAGGCAATGAGATGAAAATTCCGAGGAAAACATTCTAAGCTATCATCAATGGTACCTTTATTGTATTGCAGAAAACTCTTCAAGGTTAAGAAATGAACCATAGTGGGAGAGTGCATATGCTGATAGGCTAAATTAACAGCCAAGACAAGTTCAGGATGTGTAATAGTTAGATATTAAAGGGCACCAGCCAAACGACGATATTGAGATGGGTTGGGATATGTAATAGAAGAAGAAGCAGAAGAGGAAAATTTAATAGAGACAGGAGTTGAACAAGATTTGCAATTGACCATGCCAGAAAGGGAGATAATTTTTAAGGCATGTTTGGATTGAGAAAGAAAATAACCAGAGGAGTTAGACGTAATAGAGATACTAAGAAAGTAAGAAACATTCCCTAATTTGCACATTGAGAAAGCTGAATGCATTTGGTTGATAAGAAATTGAACAAGAGTAGGATCATTCTCTATAATGAGAATGTCATTCACGTAAACTAGAAGATACGTAAGAGAAGAAGAAGTATGGTGAACAAACAGTGAATTGTCACAATGAATGTTGTGAAATCCAACATATAGAAGAAAGGAGAAAAAAGTGGAGTACCAAGCCTTGAGAGCTTGTTTAAGGCCGTAGATGGCTTTATGAAGCTTCCACACAAAATTAGGTGACGTGGAGGAAATAAATCCTGGTGGTTATGCCATATAAACATCCTCATCCAATTTACCATGTAGAAAGGCATTGGAAATGTTAAGATCCTTAATAGACCAATTGGAAGACAAAGCAATAGCTAGAAAAATGCGAATGGTAGGTTGTTTGGCCACCGGACTAAATGTCTCATGAAAATCATTCCCTTCCTCCTGATTAAAACCCTTAGCTACTAACCAAGCTTTATATCGAGCAATAGATATGTTAGTTCTAGGCAACCCAAGAGGGGGTGAATTTGGTCTTAAAAAAATAAATAACAATTTAAACATTTTCAAAAATCTTTTAATATTGCAATCAAATAAAGCAAGATAAGAAGGAAACAAGGGAAAGAAAATATTAAAAAGGTTAGGGGTAGAGAGATAGAACCAGACACCAAGAATTCTATAGTGGTTCGACTTCTTCCAAGCCTACGTCCACTCTTCAAGTTATTTCTTGAGTATTTTCACTATATACAATGCTTCACGGGCACATTTCAAGCCTTTACAACTTCAAGACTTCGCTTGAGTAAACGAATGTTTACGGACACATTCAAAAGCCTATTTCAGCTTCAAAAGATCATATAAAAATAAGCCCCTGTTTTCTTCTAATATCTCTTGAACTCTTATTTGATGAGATTTGCTCACTCACTCAAAGGATAAAGGATGACTCATTCTTGATTACAATAAATGAAAGAATTAATGAGAATCACTCACTCTCTTTACAGAAATGATTTACAATAAATAAGAAGATAAAGAGAGCTGAGGAACAAAAGCTAGAGATTCAGCAATAAAAGTGAGCTTGAGAGTAATGAAATTGATTCAAGCAATAAAACAGTGATTGTAGGTCTCCAGTTGTATTAAATGTTGAAAAGTTACTCATTATATAAGCTTTTGATCATTCATGACCGTTGGAGGTAGGTAGGAGCAATAAATGCCAGAAATATAACTGTTGAGGTCTGTCGTGAATTTAAAATTTCGTCGCAAGTGTCGACACAAATCCCTTTGGTGTCGACACAAAATGTCTAGAGCCGATCCTTTTAAGTGATTGGGTCAACACATTTCTTCTGAGGGGTCGATACAATTTCTATAAGCTTTCTTACCAACACAACAGTGTTGACACATTTGGATTTGGTGTTGACTTATTTAAACTTCAGAATCTGGGATGAGGCACTTTGTGTCGACTGAAGTCTTTTTTGGGTGTCAAAACTTAATTCTGTAGGAACCCTCGGTTCTTTTGTGTCGATACTTTTGGACTTTGGTGTCGACACCAAAAATTCTTCACGCGGGCTTGGGACTTTTGTGTCGACTCACTTCTATTTTGTGTTGACACCCAAAATCTACAGATGGCCTCAGTTCTTTTGTGTCGACACATTTTTCTATTTGTGTCGACTCAAATTACCAGGTACCAAAAGTGAGAAACACTTTTGTGTCTACACAAATTCAATTTGTGTCGACTCATTTTGAGTCCTGAGAGTTCCGACTCTTTTGTGTTGACACAAAACTTATTTGTGTCGACACTAAACTTTGATACCTGAAAGTAACTTCATAAAACTGTTATGGTGTCAAACCATTTGTTCAAATGTGTTGACACACTTGATATACTTCATGTATACTTTGACTTTAAAGTGTTTGACTTAATTTTTAATTAGAATCAACACAAAATATTCTTATTCAAGAATACTTAAGTGTTTTAATCTTTTTGAGAGATTAGTCATTTCTTTTGGCTAAATGTGTCAACTCAAATATTCAAAATGTGTTAACACTTTTTTTTTGAAAATATAAAATATTATCATTTTAAATCCATTTATTCCTAAACAATGAATTATAAAAATTATCAAAATTAAAATAAAAAGCCCTTGGGCTAACAAGAGCTATCGACATTCTTTTTGAGTTTAAACACCCATTTACAACTGATGATATTGGTTTAAGGTGGTGATGGAACTAAAATCCAAGTATTTTGGTGTTGGAGAGCTTGGAATTCTTCAAGCATAGCCTGATTCCATTCAGGAGATCTAAGGGCCACAGCAACTGAATTTGGTTCAATGGGTTGAGGTGAAAAAGAAAGGAATGGAGCTGAGGCAATAGGGTGAGTAGTAGTAAGATAAGTAAAGGCAGTTGAAGCTTTGGATCGTGTGAGCATATGATGACAATCTATAGAGGAGGATCAAGTAAGTATAAGAATAGTTAAAGAAATAGCAGGTGGGGAGGTTAAAGGTGAAGAAAAGAAAGACTCAATAGAACGAGAAGAAGATGATAATAAAGAAGGAAGTAAATCAAAGGAGGAGTGAGAATGAGAATGGGAAAGTGGCTGAGAGGAAGTAGGAGTGGCATGCAATGAGGAAGAATGGAAAGAAACAACAGATGGCTGAGAAGAGATAGATTTAGAAGGAAAGGGCAAACAAACAGGGGAGACAGAGGACTTAACAGAGGAAGGAGAAGGATTGGAAGTGAGAAAGAGATCTCATCAAGCATAACATGGCGAGACAAATACACACTTGTTGCATTAGGATCAAGGCACTGATCCCCTTTCATATGAGGATGGTATCTAAGGAACAAACAAGGCAAAGACTTGGGTTTAAGTTTGTGTGACTTATAAGGTCGCAACCAAGGAAAACACTGACAACCAAAAACCTTAAGAAATTGATAGTCTGGAACTTGATGAAAAAGAATCTCAAAAGGACTTTTGTTACCTAATTGAGAGTTTGGGAGATGATTGATTAAGAATATGGATGTAGCTAAGGCTTTAAACCAATAGATAAGCAGAACCTTGCTATGATGTAAGAGAGTAGTGGTAGTATCTACTAAATGTCTACGCTTAGGTTTGGAGATCCCATTTTGTGAAGGTGTATGAGGAAAAGGGAGTTGATGAATTTTACTTTGAGAGGCCAAAAAGGTTTTAAACTTGTTATTGACATACTCTCTCCCCCCCCATCATTCCAAAGTATTTTGATTGAGGTGCCAACTTATTTTTCCATAAAGAGTTTAAATTCTAAGAATTTGTCGAAGACCTTACTCTTGTAAACTAAGGGATATATTTATGCGAATCTGCTAAAATCATCTATGAATGACACATAATATCGAAAATGAGAATTTATTATTCACAGTAACCCCCAAACTTCACTATGAATGAGGTTAAGAGGCTTATCAGTTATAGTACAAGACTTAGGCAATAAAAATATGTGACTTTTAGCCACACAACAGTGTTCACATAAAGGAAATCGAGATTTATTGAAAACAGGAATGCTTAAACTATGCATGATATGAGAAAATCTGTAAAAGGAGGGATGCCCCAAACGGTTGTGCCAAGTTTGATGCACACTAGTAGAGCTCTTGCAGGTTGAAGAATGAAACACAGAGAGCTAATTATTGGTCAAGTTGATAAGTGGATGGAGTGTTTTGACAAGAGGACCTCTAAGAAGAATTTTTCTTGTAGATTTGTCCTGAATGAAGAAAGATTGAGCATAAAAAATAATGAGATAATTGTTGCCAAAGGCAAGTTTGTGTAGAAATAAAAGGAACATGTAAAAAAAAATTTGAGTTTGAAGGAAGAATGAGGTGTAGGAAGAATGCCATCGCCTGTGTTTTGGATTGGAAGAGTCACTTCATTCCCCACAACAACATTATCTAGCCCTTGATAAGGATGATGTACTTGTAAATTGTTAAGATCATTTGTTATATGGTATGTAGTAGCCGTTTCTAAGAACCATTGGGAGGATTTTGGCCTATGAGAAGTGCTGAGGAAAGCTCTTGAAGGATTATTATTGTTGGAGTTAACAGAATTTGGGAAAGAATAGTTGACATCATGTCGATAATAGCAGTCAATTGTCGTGTGATTTGTGCGACCATAAATCTTACAAGCTATTGCAACATTGTTAAAGAAAGATATAGATTGTCTTCCTCTATTATAAGAGGAGGATCTGTTACCTCGATTGTGAGACTCGAAACCTTATTTCTTTATGTTATTTACATATTTGATGTGTTTGTTTCAGTATATGAATATCATCAATACATGGTTTATGCCTTAAAGTTGTAGAACAGCATGTGTAAATGTATTTTACGCTTTTTGGGGGTTCAATAGAGCCTCTATTGAACCCCCAAACGAGCCTCTATTGAACCCCTGAAAAGCCTCTACCGACTAGGGGGTTCAGTTCGGTCGACCGAACTAGTTTTTCTGGGTTTGGTCGACTGAACCCTATGGTTCGGTCGACTGAACTGTGTAATATTCTGTTTTCTATAAAAGCGGCAGTGGCGTGATTTTTGATACAAAAATGTTTCTTCAGCCCTAAAAAACCCTTTTCTCCTCCTTCCCTCTAGATTTGAGCGCCTGGGGCTTGATTTTTGTTGATTCCTTTGTGGATCCTTGCAATCGGGGCCGAGAGCTTCGTATATATCCGGTCGAATTCTTGTTCTGACACCGTTCAGTTTTGAGACGTCGAGTTCTTAACTCTCTGAGGTAGAATTCTAGACCCAATTACTGTATAAGAGTGATATATGTAATTGTGTATGTTTTCACCGGGTAAAAATGCTAAAACGTGATTTTTATGTGTAATCGTGTTTTTTGGGTAAAAGTGGGATTTTTACGCCTTTTTCTTGGTTGTATGCATGATCCGGGTGTGTTGACAAATGATTTTCAAAAGTGGTTTGAAAACGTGGTATTTTGTGAAAATGGTGAAAAACGTGATTTTGGAGGTTTGGAGCTAACTCGCGGGGTTGAGTCTCATCCTTTTTAAATGTTTTGTGAAAAATGATGTTAATTCTCCATGTTGATGGATGGAATCTCTTATACATGCGTGTATAAGCTAATTTACTGGTTTTCGTAGTGGAACTACTGCGGGTTTTAAAATGTTATCCTTAGATGTACCGTGACAGTAAATTTGGTTGAATTGGGCTTCCATTGCTCCTCGGTGTAAGTTTGAAAATGTGCGCAGCGTAGGTGCTCTATACCTTCGAGTTAATCTCCGTAAATTGAGTGTATTGAGTGCTTTGTACCCTCAGGCTCAGGTCCCGTAAATTAAGCAGTAGGTGCTCTGTACCTTCGATCGTGGAAATTTGTAAATTAAGTGGTTGGTGGGTGCTCTGGACCCTCGGGCTCGACCCGTAAATTGAGTACGTTGTTGTGACTCCGTATAGAGCTTATCATTACCAAGCCTGTGGGTTCAAGGTAATTGATGAGAGTCTATAGCTGTTACCTTTGTTTGTAGGACAGAATCGATACATATGATCTCATTTACATTTTATCTCCTCGACTGTGTGACCCGAGTGGAGAATACTGCGTTTTACTGCTTTTTCTTAACTGTGGCATGATATCTGTTAGGATAATATGCATAGTTTGAAGGATGGAAAATGTGGGTTTTATGAGATAAAACCGTTTTGAGGCCCGTGGAGGCTTGATGGAAAACTGTTGGTTTTTTATGAAAAAATCTTTTAGGCTCCTGTGGTTGAGCCCATGTATGTGAGATTACATAGCCTGCTTTACAGTTTTACTGTCTATATTTTATTGGGTTTTGGCTCACGGTGTAAAATTTTTTGAAAAACATTTTTCAGGTGATCATGACGAGTTGACCTAGTTGCAGAGGTGATGAAGACTTGCTGTAGTTTTTTCTATTTTTGTACATGTACTCTTACATGTAATGCCTGTGATGGCCGATTTTGTACGCCTTGAGGCGATATTACTATTCATGTATGAGATTGCATGATTTATAGTTTTATGAGAGTTGAACTGTGGGAAGTTTTTATTCAATGTTGTATATTTGATATTCAACTGTAAAAACCTATTTTTTTATAAATGGGTGTTTTGGTGGATTTTTCATGACCCGGATGTTGGGGCGTGACAACTTGGTATTAGAGCTCTGGGTTCGAATACCTATGAGCTATGGAAAAGAGGGTATATCACCTTGTGAGGATGTATGTGTGCTTGATTGCATATGTTACAGCGTTTTTCTAACATAACATGATAGCTTGTGGTGTATACGTGGGTATGGAGGTTGGACCTTAGGAGTGATTAGTCTTACCTTCGGGCGTTTGGATTAACATACTTGGGAGCCATGTTAGAGGCGCGTTTCGCGGACGTGATTTCTAGCAAGGAATCTGAGTAGGTTATTCAAATGGACGAGTGTTTCTTGTTAGTTCTCCTTGGTAAGTGAGATGTGATAACATGATATTACGTGGCCATGTGTTAGCAAGCTTATCTATCCTTTACGTTAACAATAGCATGTTTTATGGATTCTTATCCTGTTATGTTGCTTTCGTATAGAATTATGTCCACGCGGGGAGGACGAGGCCGAAGTTGAGGCCGTAGCTATGGTTTTGGCCGAAGGGACGTTCCAGTCCCAGATGTTGGGGATGCTAATGCACCCCAAGGACCTGTGGCTGAGGGAGATCTATTGCGTGAGATGGTCGGCTCCATCCAGCAACTGGCTGAGGCTTCTAGGGGAGAGAGACCATACCTGAGCCGAGGGCGGCGGTTGCGATGCGTGAGTTTCGTCGTCTTGACCCTCCTACCTTTTCTGGGGATCCCAATCCCACGGTTACCACTGAGTGGCTGGAGCTGGTTACCCGGATCCTTGATTCGCTTCAGATTGAGGAGGATGATCTGAGGGTTATATGTGCCGCCTTCTAGCTGAGAGGGAGTGCTCATATGTGGTGAAAGTTCGCCAAGACCACAGTTGCAGGCACCTGGCATGCGTTCACGAAGGTATTTCTAGAGAAACACTTTCTAGCGACTCTAAGGGATCGCTACAGAGAGGACTTCCTATTTTTGACGCAGGGGACGATGACAGTGCTTGAGTATGAGGCTGAGTTTACTAGCCTATCCATATTTGCACAGGAGGTTGTACCTACTGATGAGTTTCGTACGAAATGGTTCGCGAGGGGTTTGAGTCCCGCTATTCGACAGAGAGTGTCCGCACTCAGGTTGCAGGTTTTTACAGAGTTAGTAGAGACCGCCATGAAGGTGGAGGATACTCTGAATGAGACGCGCCGAGACAGAGACGGTCGGGGACAGCAAGGTGGGTGATGCTCATAGGATCAGGGGCGCAGGGAGAACAAGCGTCGACGGACATCTGGTCCGAGTTCTTACCTGGTGGGGTCGTATCCGCCACAGTCTTCTACATCTAGGACTCCCGTAGCTTCAACGGGAAGGTCGGATCAGAGGGCTCTTTGTCATAGATGCTAGTAGCCATGGCATCATGCAACGGAGTGCAGGAGTGCAGCACCTGTTCAGGCCTAGTCACAGTCACAGTCGCAGGTGCCAGAGAGAGGATCACCGATATGTTTTGAGTGTGGGCAGTTTTGGCACATCAGGAGAAACTATCCTCAGGGAGGGAGCATTCAGAGTACAGTAGGAGCACCAGCAATTCCATCAGGCCGAGGGAGACAGATGTATTCACAGCCTAGAGCTCAAACGTCCCGTTTTGCAGAGGAAGGAGCTTCAGTGCAGTCGGTAGTGCAGGGCCGCAGTGGACCGGCTAGAGCTTACGTTCTTGCTGAGCCCAGTTCTTCTAGAGCACCGGTTAGTTCCGATGCTACTGCTACCACCTCCGTGATCAGAGGTGCACTTCTAGTCTTCAGATCATGGGCCAGTGTTCTTATCGACACTGAAGCATCACATTCATTTATATCATCTTCTTTGGGGTTGCAAATGGACTGGTTGGGTAGTACCTTGTGTGTAGAGACCCCGGTGAGTGGGAGTGTGAAGTTGAGCCTTGTCTGTAGATCTTGCGTGTTGAAGGTCGCCGGTTGTTGCTTAGAGTTTGACCTTGTTATTCTAAACATGACTGCGTTCGACGTCATTCTAGGGATGGACTGGCTGATCACCTATCGTGCCTTCATCGATTGTGATCGACGGAGAGTCACGATTTGTACACCGATTGGAAATAGTTTCTATTTTGTTGGTGACTAGGACGAGGGTTTGAGGTCTTTGCCTGTTCTGTGCGAAACCAGGGCAACCTGAGTTTCCTTTTCCCAGCTCTTATGTTGGATGAGGAGGTAGGGGTTCTAGGAGAGTTACCTCTGGTGGTGTGCGACTATCCTGATGTCTTTCCTGATGATCTGTTTGAGTTGCCACCGAGCCGGGAGGTAGAGTTCTCTATTGATCTAGTTCCCGGAGCTACTCCCATATCTATACCGTCCTATCACTTTGCACCCGCTGAGTTGCGTGACCTCAAGGTACAGTTGCAGGAGTTACTTGACAGGGGATTTATACGACTGAGTACTTCTCTATGGGGAGCCCCTGCTCTTTTTGGAAAGAATAAAGATGAATCTTTGCGTTTATGTATCAATTACAGGAAGCTAAACCAGGTGACAGTAAAGAACAAGTATCCGATGCCGAGGATAGATGACTTATTTGATCAGTTGAGGAATTCGAGCTGCTTCTCAAAGATTGACTTGAGATCAGGATATCACCAGTTGAGGATTAGGGACGAGGACATAGCGAAGTCCGCTTTCAGGACTCGCTATGGTCACTATGAGTTTCTGGTCATGCCGTTCGGTCTGACAAACACACCAGCTACGTTTATGGGTTTGATGAACCAGATCTTCCATCCTTATTTGGATAGTTTTGTAGTAGTGTTTGTGGATGATATTCTGATATATTCACCCACTAGAGAGGCGCACAAGGATAATTTGAGGATCGTGCTACAGTCCTTGAGAGAGCAACGCTTGTACGCGAAGTTTGAGAAGTGCGAGTTCAGGATGACTGAGGTGAGATTTTTGGGACACGTGATGTCGATAGATGGAGTAGCTGTGGATTCGTCAAAGACTGATGTTGTGATCGGTCGGGGGCGACCGAAGAGTGTCTTTGAGATACATAGTTTTCTGGGTCTAGCCGACTACTATCAACGGTTCGTGAAGGACTTTGCTAGACTCGCTGCACCGATGACGCGTTTGACGCGAAAGGGAGTTGTGTTTGCTTGGAGTGAGTCATGTGAGTCAGCTTTCCTAGAGTTGAAGACACGGTTGACTAGTCCGCCAGTGTTGATCATTCCAGAGCAAGGCTTGGAATTTACTGTGTACTGTGATGCATCACATGACGGTCTTGGATGTGTTCTGATGCAGGTAGCTTACGGTTCACGGCAGTTGAAGACGCACGGGCGGAACTATCCTACGCATGATTTGGAGTTGGTAGCTGTGGTCTTCGCTTTGAAGACATGGCGTCACTATCTGTATGGAGAGCATTTTGAGGTTTTCTCCGAACACAAGAGTTTAAAATACTTGTTTTCGTAGAAGGACCTGAACTTGCGCCAGCGATGGTAGATGGAGTTGTTAGAGGATTACGATTTTGACTTGCAGTATCATCCTGGGAAGGCCAACGTGGGGGCTGACGCGCTTTGTAGGAGGTCTCACGGGTTGTTAGCTTCTGTGGTTATACATGAGTGGGGCATGCTTGCAGATGTTGGGGAGTTTGATTTGTGTCTCAGGGAGATTGAGACGGGAGCTACGTTGTTTTCTATAGTTACTCGACTAGCGTTGATAGTACGTGTGCTAGAGGTCCAACAGACGGACCAGGAGGTTCAGATGATACGAGATCGGATTGCTAGTGGCGAGGATACAGCAGGATGGATTGTGGGTTCTGATCAGAGTCTGAGGTTGGCAGGCAGGTTGTTTGTGCCAGAGTCATGTCGAGCTGATCTTTTACATGAGTTTCATCATTCTCGTCTTGTCGTGCATCCTGGAGGCACGAAGATGTATCATGACTTACGTCGTTAGTTCTATTGGATAGGGATAAAGAGAGATGTGATCCAGTTTGTTTCCTGATGCCTTAGCAGATAAAGGCGGAGCATCAGAGGCCGGCAGGGTTGCTATAGTCGTTGCCTATATCAGAGTGGAAGTGGGAGCATGTGACGATAGACTTTGTGTCAGGACTTCCTCGGCCACCTAGGGACACGACGCCGTTTGGGTTGTGGTTGATAGGTTGACGAGGTTTGCACACTTTCTCCCCATCCGAGTAGGGGATTCGGGGGAATGACTAAGTAGCTTGTACGTCAGGGAGGTAGTTAGATTGCACAGAGTGCCAGTATCCATTATTTCAGACCGAGACCCGCGCTTCACTTCACATTTTTTGCAAAGTTTGCAGAAGGCCTTGATGTACAGTACTGCTTTTCACCCCTAGAAGGCCAATCGGAGAGGACTATACAGATTTTGGAGGATATGCTGAGGTCTTGTGTCCTTGACTTCAGAGGTTCATAGGAGGATCATCTACCTTTAGCAGAGTTTACATATAATAATAGCTATCAGTTCAGTATTGGGATGGCACCGTATGTGGCTTTGTATGGTAGACCGTGTAGATCGCTCGTATGTTGGACAGATGTGGGAGAGACCACTGTCTTGGGACCCGACATGGTGCGAGAGACGACAGAGAAGGTTACTGTGATTCGCCAGTGCCCAATGACAGCTCAGAGCCGCCAAAAGAGTTATCCATATCAGAGGAGGCGACCTTTGGAGTTTGCAGTGGGAGATCATGTGTTTCTAAAGGTCTCACCATGTAGAGGTTTGGTTGTAGCATAAAGTTATCAACGCGTTTCATTGAACCTTTGGAGATTCTTGATAGGATTGGAGAGCTCGCTTTCCATTTGGCGTTACCACCTCAGTTAGCATCTATGCATAACGTGTTCCACGTTTTCATGCTTCGGAGGTACGAGCCTGATCCTTCACACGTGTTAGATTGGGCTGAGCTGCGGATTGAGGAGGATGCCACTTATGAGGAGAGTCCCGGGAGGATTCTTGACACAAAGGAGCGAGTGTTGCGGGACAGAACCATTGCTTAAGTCAAGGTCTTGTGGCATCATCACGAGGTTGAGGAAGCGACGTGGGAGCTCGAGTCTGGGATACGTGCTAGATATCTAGACCTGCTTACCTCGTGATCTTGTAGTGAATTTCAGGGGCAAAATTCCTTAAGGGGGGAGAGTTGTGAGACTCGAACCCGTCCCTTTTTTAGACTTATGTATATATGATGTGTGATTTACTCGTTTTGATGCATGTTTATGTTTATTTGAGCATGCGGCGTTGGTTCTCGGGATAGTAAAGAGTTACAGTGCGAATTTCAAAATTTCAAAAAAAAAGAAGATATTTTCGACATATTTTGACTATAAATATCTTGTGTGAGATATTTTCATCAAAATATCTCATCCTTCTCGCTCTAGCTTTAAACTCACCAAACGCTCTGCCTTCTCTCTAACTTCTTGGGAGCCCGGGGCTTGATTTTTGATAAATCAACTGCTGATCCGTAGTATCGACATCGAGGTCTACGCATCCATCCAGACAAAATTCTATTCCGGCAAAGCTCGATTTTGCACGTGGATCGAGACGTCGAGTTTTGAACTCACCGAGGTAGGATCCTAGACTGTATAACTGTTAGAGGGTACTACATGTAATCCTATGTGTTTCTACCGTTTTAAAATGCTTGAAAAGTGATTTATGTATCAAATCAAGTTTTGGGTTAAAATCATTTTTTGGCATTCGGTTGGATGAAATCGAAAGAGGGAGTTTCCTTTTGAGGTTTAATGATAGTTCTAAGCTAGGGGATGCTTGTGGATATCAAAAATAGGAGTGTGGAGGTTTGATTTGAGGTTGGAACCCCAAAATCATAGCTCAAAAACATGATCTGGGCAAGTTTAGTCAACTGAACCCATGAGTTCAGTCGACTGGATCATCATGTGGGAGGTTCAATCGACTGGACCTGGGAGGTCAGTCGACTGAAATAGCTTCTGTTTTGGGTTTTTTTTTCCAGTGTGTTTTTCAGTTGACTGGAGGGCGAGTCCAGTCGACTGAACGTGGACTGTTTTGGAAAAATGATGAGTTTTGATTCAAGTTTTCCTCGTGCAATGTCTATCCGAGGTTTTTATGAAATTCTATGGTTTCAAAGGGGTGTCTGAGGTTTTCAAAAGGATGGTTTGAAAACGGAGTCTTGAGAATTTTCAAAATGTGTTGGTTGAAGATTTAGAGCTAGCCCTTGGGGTTGAGTCTCAACTTCTAAAACGTTTTGGGAGAAAGTATGTTTTTACATATGTTGTTTGATCTCCATGGTTCATGGATGGGATCCCTTTTATATACATGTGTTGTATATTTGTTGGTGGGTTGGGTTTAAATGTTATCCATAGATGTACCGCGACGATAGATGTGTGTTGAATTGGGCTTCCATTGCTCCTTGGTGAAAGTTCAAAAATGTGCGCATAGTGGGTTCGCTACGGTCCCTCGAGTTAATTCCCGTAAACGTAGTATTGGTTAACTTCGTCCATCGATCGTGGCAATCCGTAAAGAAGTGAGTTGTGACTTGGTTAACTTCGTCCATCGGTCATAGAAATCTGTAAAGAACCAGGTTATCCCTTGAGTGGGTATGTTGTTGTGACATCGTATAGAACTTGTCATTACCTAGCAGGCCTTAAGTGGTTTAGGACTAGGGTAATGCGCAGGAGTCTATAGTTGTTGCCTTTGTCTTGAGTTGACAGAGTCGGTACATAGGATATCATTCTATCTTGTCTCCTCGGTTGTGTGTCCGAGTGGAGAATACTGTTTTATTACTGCTTTCCCTTAATTGTGGCATGATATCTGTTAGGATGATATGCATAGTTTCAAGGATGGAAAACGTGTGGTTTTTGAGATGGGAAACCTTTGGAGTGCTGTGGTCGAGTTAGCTCCCACCATACAATTGCATGACCTGTGTTACAGCTTTATACAGTCTATTTTCTATTGGGCTTCGGCTCACGATGTGGGATTTTCTGAAAAACATTTTCAGATGATCATGACGAGATAACCTAGTTGCAGAGGAGATGGAAGACTTACTGTAGTTTTCCTTGTTTTGTACATGTACTTTCACGTGTCACCTGTTGAGGCTAATTTTGTACGCCTTTTGGCGATATGTTTATTCATGTATGAGAATGCATGTTATTCAGTTTGTGAGAGTTGAACTGTTGGGCTTTTATCCAAATGCAGTACATTTTGATTTCTTATGAAAATCTTATTTTCATACATGGGTGTTTTGGTGGGCTTTCCCGTGACTCGGATGTTTGGGGCGTGACATTGGAAGTATTACTAAGTTTTTATTTTGATTGTTTGATATCAAAAGTTTTAATCTGGTGTAAGTTTTGGTGTTTGCCCGTCCAATGTTTTTGACTAAAATCATAGCTATAATCTTAGGATCTTGGCAGTTTGCCCCAATGGAGTAAGTGTTCGAGGAATTGACATGTTTCACTCGTACTCTTCTTATCTATTTTACAACCGACAAAGTCTGCATCAAAATAAAAAAATAATTCCAAGGCTATTCATCTAGGGTAGAATAATATATCCTATGTTTTGTATACCTAAGAGGTATCTAAAGATACATTTAATAGCAGTCACATGAGATTCCTTGGGACTAGCTTGAAATCTAACACACATGCATGCACTAAATATTATATCAGGTCTACTAATAGTTAAGTAAAGCAATGAACCAATCATACATCTATATCTCTTTTCTTCTGCGGCCTTACCATTCTCATCTTTGTCAAGCTTTGTTGAAGGGCATATGGGAGTTCTCATAAGTTTTGCATTTAACATGTCAAATCTCTTAAACAAGTCTCTGGTATATTTGGACTGATTTATGAAGATTTCATCTTGAGTTTGTTTGATTTGAAGTCTAAGAAAGTAGTTGAGGTCACTCATCATACTAATTTCAAATTCTCCCTGTATGCACTTAGCAAAATCCTTGCAAAAAATTTCATTAGTTGAGCCAAAGATAATGTCATCTATATAAATTTGTACAACTAGTATATCTTTTCCCTTAGACTTGATAAAAGAGTTGTATCAATTTTGCTCCATGAAAACTCATTTTCAATCAAGAATTTGCTAATCTTTTCATATCAAGCTTTTTGTGCTTGCTTCAAACCATAGAGAGCCTTGGTGAGTTTGAAAATATGATTTGGAAAGTCAGAGTTTTCAAAATCAGGAGGTTATTTTACAAAGACTTCCTTAGAAATAAAACTATTTAAAAAGGTACATTTGATATCCATTTGATAAAGTTTGAAAATTTTAAAGCATGCAAAAGCAAACAATATTCTAATGGCTTCAAGCTAAGCCACAGGTGAAAAAATTTCATCAAAATCGATGCCTTCTTTTTTGTCACGCCATCGCCTCCGAAGTGCGTGAACCTCATGTGATAACTCAACTTTACAGAATAACCGAAGAAAATCCTTTTTATAAAACCCAATTTATGGTTAGAACCTCCTTTAAAGAAAATAAATTCCTTTCCAAAACGTTAAGAAATATTCTGAGTATATTTCTTAAACATTTTGGCAAAGTTTTCCCTTGTTTTTCAGATTATCCCAAATTTCCTATAAACCTGTCAAACTCAAACAATCATTTATACTCATGCACCAGCTGGATCTCAAGTCCCAAAACACAGTTAAAACTATTTACTCACAGCAATATCCATTTCATCTTATGTACACTCATTTACCAAATGAAAGTCCACAACATTCCAAAAACTTAATTCATTCTTCACAATTATTATAGTCATCCATGAGATACTCTTCTTTTCATTCTACATTTCATAACATAAGTCCCATAAACATCTACTCAAAATATCACTACATATGTATGCTTCTCGTATTCTTTCAACAATTTATAATATCTTTACAAATTATAACACAAATGATTTACAGTTTTTGAGTTATAAAGCAAAAACATCCCTCCCTTTCCTTCAAAACTCAATCCAAGTCTATAATAGTCATTTATGCCTTCTCCTAACCATCGTGACCTGAAAAAAAAATTTAATTCAACAAACGTGAGCCGAAGGTCGTAGGATAATGACTAAAAATAATGTAATGCATGATATGTGAAGTGTGGATGAGCAGGATATTAGGCAATTACTTTTATTTATTTATTTTATTTATTTCTCAATTTAGATACACATCTAGTCTATATAACCTCAAAGATAATATGAATTCATTTAGATTTCTTGGCTTCAAATTTACTTAACTCATTCACTTAGTTCACCTGTCAACAAACCACATCTATTATTATCAATTAAGCCACTTCTTTTTCGTATTCAAACATTAAACTTTCAATACTTCCTTTTCTTCTTTTTCTCACATTAATTACACATTCTCTTTATCACTCTTTATTTTTATTTTCTTTTTTCTTTTTACTTTTATTCTCTTAATCAATTATTCAACTATTAACTCAACTCTTATCCATATTAAAACCATTACTTTCTTTCAAATTCTTCAATTCTTGTTCCATGTTTCACTTTCAATTCAATAAACCAAATACTGAACCGACGTAGGGTGCAGCTTATAGAAATCCCTCCCTATTCCCCCAATAAGCTACGTGAAGCCAATGGGTAACAGATAACTCTATAACTCACCACGATAATCATTAGATATCTGCGTCGGGTGCAGCTTATAGAAACCCCTCCCTATTCCCATAATACGCTACACGAAGCCATTGGGTAATAATAGATAGCTCTATAACTCACCACGACAATACCCGTTTTACAGACCTCAGTCGAGGGAACACGGTACCCAAATCCGTTTTACAGGGGCTAACCCAAGGGAACACGGTACCCAGCTTACTCAAGTTTTCGGTCTTTCACCGCGAAGCTAGTCAAGCCCAACTTATTACATCCATATCAATCATCATCGGTTTAATATTTGATTAACCATGTTCATATTCATTATTAACCGGGAGTCTATCTCCCCAATCCAATTTCACAACCACATAATATTCCTTCTTATTCACAATTATCATATTATTCTGTTTTTGGTCCCATATTATCAATAAACACAATTCTTACATCCTTCTATTTCAGATTCCATATCATTAATTCTCAAATCAAGTTTCACATTTTCTCATTTCCATAAAATATAATCTAAAGTCTAAACATCACAAAATTAACTCAATTTCCATGTTTATGGAGCAATATATACATCAACTATGAAAGGGAAAGTTTCATACCCATGAATCATATCCATTGTTTTTTCGACATAACATAATTCAACCAAAACATATAAGTTTGGTTCCACATTCACCTATATGTTTCCAATTTTCATTGTATCCCAAAGATGACAACCTAAATTTTCTCACCCATGAATTGAATTGACTCTCATAAGGTTAACACTACATAATCATATGAGCTAGAAATTTTATCAAGATTTTATCAACCCTTGAGATCAAGTTTAAAATTTGATTACTTCATACTTTATTAAGTTATATAATTCAAACAACTTCACAGGTGTCTCAATTTCGCATTCTATCAAATTTTCTTGCAACCGGATTAATGACTTTGAAAACACACTAGGGTCTTATCAAAGATATCAAATCCTTAAATTAAATTAACCCAAATTATCCCATTAATTAAATTATCTTGAGACCACAAACACAACTAAACCTACTTTAGTGTCCTTATATCAATTTTCCCGTATCTTGGAATTTAATTGTGAGCCCAAGTCTAGATCCATAACTTATTAGTAAATAGCCCAAGTAACCCATTTGTTTTATCCATCTCTCTTAGCCCGTGTATTTACGACTTAACTTAGATTTATACACACTTTTTCCCAAATCTTTACATTAAACCAAAACTCCTCTATAAACTCCTAAAATTTTCAAGTTGCAAGCTCCGAACAACCACTGGGGGTTTCTAATTTATTTCTATCCTCAACTAATCCCAACCCCAATTCCACAAAACCAAACTCAATAACCATGCATGAAATCATGCTTTTATCAAATTTGTTCAATCCTTGAATTAGCTATGGATTTAACTCTAAATCTATAAACTCCCCAGTCACGTGGTTTGAGCAACTTATTAGTTGTTCCAATTTCATTTTCTCACTCAATTGACATAGAATCAACTCTAAGTTTAATTAACTTTTCTAAAATCCATACATTATAATCACCTTATGTTTGAATTTCTATCAAATTTTCTAATTTTTTTTTTGAATAAAATTCTACCTCGAACCATTGATTCACATTTATCAGGTACAAAGCTTAAACAAATACTCACTTGTCTCATTCTCAACACTATGTCCAATTCTCATGATATCCAAAACTTTACTACATACCTCAAACTAGGCTTTATATTTAAAAATCCTCAAACCTTTAAGTAAATTTATGAATTTAACTCCTAATCTAGTAAACTATAAATTCAATTCTTAATTTATATCCTCAAGTTACAAGTTTCTAGGACTCTCTAATTACTCCAATATCGTAGCCCCATACTATTCTAATGTAACCGAATCAATGATTCATCATTGGAGTTAGGGAACTTGACCACAATATATCCAATCTCTAAATTAATCTATGAATTTAGCTCGATTTTCCTGAATATCTAAATCACCATATTTAAGCAACCTATTTTATGCCCCAATTTCATCAACTTATCTCATTGCCATAAACCCACACCAACCAAATTGAGTTTACATATACTAAGTTTCTGAATTTTCAAATTAAGCCAACAATCTAACTCATACTCATAAACTTAGCAAATTATGGAGGTTAATTAAGTCGTCAATTGCTCCAATTTTACCTCCAAATTCGATTAACATAAGATTCAACCAAACACGCCAAAAACCGCCAAAATCCCCAAATTTAAAAACCCTAGCCTCTGCCATCTTTGAATCCAACTTCTTGACGCTTCAAACGTAGTGCTCTTGTTGTGTAAATCTTAATTCTTCCTTGGTAGCTTCCAATTCGACACTTAAACCCACCAAATTTCAAAAAATACATATATACATACATACACGCGCAGGGATTCTCTCAAAATTTTAGAGTATTCATGAGATTTGCATAAAAGTCAACACATATCATCAAACACACATCAAATCTTGTCAAGATCCTACCTCATAGAGCCAAAAAGTTACAATTTCTGAAACCCTAGCATGTTCGACCTTCCACAGTTTTGGGGTCTGGTAGGTTCAACAAATTGCTCATGCTGCATGTATCTTGGATCCAAGTCAGCGTCGTCCAATTTCATGGCTAGCTTGATCAATTTTATGAGAAGAAGTTGCGTTCGAAGCTTCGTATCATGGCGAAAAAATAAAAATAGAGAAATTGAAGAAGAGGACCCTGGCGATGGCTAAGGATGGTTGGGGCCAAGTCGACGTCGGTGGTGGGTGGGGAAAGCGGCACTGGTGGTCGCGGTGGTGGGGTGAGTAGCGCGGTGATGGCTGGTGGTGCACATCGCGTGTCCTGATCCCTCTCTCTCTATTCCTCTCGATTTCTCTCCCTCAATTGAAGCTTCCAGAGTTTGTCTCAACTTTGGCTGAGACGAAAAATGTTC
>JAOTRH010047333.1:0-19645 GCA_034768845.1 Heliamphora exappendiculata | reverse complement strand
AGGAACCACCGATGGAGTACAAGCACTTGACCGGCGTTTCAATTTTCACGGCGGTGATGGCGGTGACGAGAGCTGACGTTGAAAATTAAGCCATTATTGATTTATTGTGAGTAGAATTCTTGCAAAGGTACTGTTTGGACTAATTTGTGTAATTTTTATTTATGTTTTTTTTTAAAAAAATTTTATTTCTTGTTTTAAAAAAAACTTAAATCATTTTAACGAGAGAAATTTTAAAAAAATAATTTTTTTGATTAAAAAATTAATAAAAAATTCACTAAATATAAAAATAAATAAATATAAAATTTAGATTCTTAACTTATTTTGATTTATTTTTATATTTTTAATTTCTGGCAAAATATAATTTCGTTACTGTATGCCACGTTATTTGAAATAGAAAACATCACAATCTCAGGTTTGGTTTTTTTCCTTTTTAATATAAATACAAACTTTGTTTAAATTGCTAACTATATCCCTATTTTCTGCCTTTGGTTATTATTTTGTTTTTTAAAATATGCTTTGGATTTTGAGATGTTATTATTATGCTTGTTATTTTATTTTTAAAAAACTTAACAAATTAACAATGAGGATTGAGACGTAGTCTAATTAATTACCGATTGAATTATGATTTGACTCATTTCAGGTGTGTAATCGTTTTTTATGAGTTTTTTCTCTTTTAAATTTAGTCCATGGAATAAGGATTGGGCCGATATACTCGAGCTGAAACACTCGTGAAAAATATTTCTAAACCTATTTTTTATTTTGACCTATTTTAAATATTTATATTTGTTACTTTTATTAAGATTTTACACCCTTATATTATATTGTCTTATTTCATAGTAAAATCAATGTAACTCCGTAAACGTAATCCTAATTTTAAATAAATTACATAATCGCATATTTTTGTTATCATTCTTGTTGTTATTTATATTTTCTGCACAACAGATGGAATGGTCCCATGGTTAATTATGGGAACAATGAGACCACCACTGCCCATATTGTGTGGTGGAATATTGGACCACCATGTCCCTATGCTTAAGTGTTATGCAACATTTTTCTGATCACTTCCATAGAATGAAAGCAATTGTTGTGCTTGCATCACACCTACTTTTTCTATGATTCCTAAAGACAATCATACCTACTGTTTTTAGCTGTGTTTTTTTTCCCCAACTTTGATTTTATTTTTTTAATAATTTTGAGATTTCTCACACTGAGAAATCAAAAAAAAAAATAAATAAATAAATATAGAGTAGTGATTAAATGGTGAAAAAAATATACTGAAACAGATAAATTTATACATAATGCATACAGATAAATTTATTTATCGTCTTATTTTATGTAAGACAAATAAATTTATATGTATTCTTAATACAGATAAATTTATCTGTCTTCTTATTTTTATCTGTGCATTATCAAAATATGTATCAAGTACACAGATAAATTTATCTATATACTTATGTATACAAGACAGATAAATTTATATATATAAAAAATAATGTGCCTTTTCAAAATACGTATAAAACACACAGATAAATTTATGATTTATGCAAGACAGCTAAATTTATATATATACTTTATATATGTTTTAAAAATACAAAAATAAATTTATCTGTTCTAAAATCCAATTGAATCTCGCGCATTAAAAATTTTATTAGTGAATGAAAAATAAAAACGCTACTATTTTAAGAACTTAAGTCTAATTTTTCATAAAAACAATAACAAGATTATAGATATAAGCATGTGCGACTGCAATACTTAGACCTTGATTGAAAGTCAAAAGTTTCGGCTTTTTTAGTTGAAATATTAAAAAGTTAAAATACTTATGTTTGGTAAAAATGTAAAAAATTTAATACTTAGACCTTGATTGAAAGTCAAAATTTTGGCTTTTTTAGCTAAAATATTAAAAAGTAAAAATACTTATGTTTGGTAAAAATATAAAAAAATTAAAAAGTAAAAAATTAAATTAAAAATACCAATCTCTAGAACCTTATTCAAATTCCTCCTCATCTAAAAAAAGTCTCTACTTTATAACTTATTTTTACTACTAACTCTGATTATATAGCCATTACAATCGATGATAGAAATGTAATATTATTTAATTTGAATAAAAATATAAAAATTAATATTTTACCTAAAAGTTATTTTTTTATGTAAAAGGTTGTTTGAATTAAAGGTACGTTATTTGTTAAATTTGCTTTTTTAAGTTAGTTTTTTTAATTAGTTGATTGAATATTATTTTTAATATTTGTTCAAATTGAACAATATTATCATTTTATATTGTTGATTACAACGCTCATATTGTTATGGTTATATACTAAAAGCTATAGTTTTAGTTTTAGTATTTAATTTTATTTGTTAAATAAAATTAATATTTTTTCATTTTATGATAATTTTAATTAGTAATGTATGCATTTTATTGTTTATTTAATGCTGTGGATGATTATTTTTTATTCTATATAGTATTTAATCTGGTGTGTAGTGTTCGGCTTACACACAGAAAACTAAATTATCGGTTCTTATAGAATATAAGTTTTGATTCATAATTTAGATGAAATTAAACACACAATTGGTACAGCTTTAGTATAATATTTTAGTAGATCTGTTTTGATTGTGGAGAACGGTAATTATCTCAACAGTTATTCCGACTCATTGTGCTAGTACACTTTGTGTGTATTAAACATGATCAAGTTGAGGTAATTAAATTTGTATTGACTATATAAATTAATTTACACTACATGATTATTATGAGTGCGCATACTCTTAATTTCGATATAATTATTATTTACATATTTTTAATATTTATTTTTTATTCATTAGAGGGTGCGATCTTGTATGGATCTATAATCCCGGTGAGTTGAATAATTATACTAATTATATAGTGGATATTAATTATTGACGGAATTCATGTCCCGAAAAATCGGAATTAATGATACCCTCTTAAGAAAACTTATAAGTTTTGACCGAGTTAAACCCTATAAGTGGATTTTATAATCCGACATTCAAATAAGTTAAGTAGAAGAGTTTAAAGAATTTTCTAAGAAATCGATTAAATATAATTATCAGCAATTTAATGTAATCGGCGAGTATCTGTAATCTTAATGTGGGGAGAATAAATAAGTATTTAATAACAGGAACTCGAATACTACGATTTTAAGAATAAAGTTGAGAGTGCAATTATAATTCTTTAGTGGAATGAATTATAATTTATGTATGTTATAAAATTGTTTCTAAATTGAGGCAGAATTTTATAATTACATTAAAAACTCATATCTTATTTATTCTATAAACTCTTGCTGTAACCTATTTACATGCAGTTATAAATTCTGACGCTATAATTCATATTATTCAGTCAGTGATTAAGTGGCTAGAGTTTTTACGTTTTCTGAAAATTATAAGCCTAATGAAGACGTGTTTTGAAAAACATAATAAATTAAAACTCACATTTTGTTCGTGTTTAACATTAGAAAATATAACAGAAGATTTGTGTCGGAGATTTAACTAGAAATCAAAAATCGCAATAGATTGTTGATTGAAAATTATTGCAACAACCGAAATCATCAAACTAGATTTCGAAAGATATAATCATAAAACTAATTTTGAAAGTATTATCGAGTTTTATTTTAATTGTTCGATTTCAAAAAATTTTAATTTGGAACCAATTTTAGTCTTTGTCCGTCTAGTTATTTTATGACTAAAATCATATAAATAATTTTATAATCTTGACAGTTTATCCCAACACATATATAGTTGGCATTAATATAAGTTATCATATATGAGTATTGTGGTCTTTTTAAATAAGATAAAAGTTTGAATAATGTGCTTGGCCCAGCTTTTATATACGATATTTTTTTCATCTTTAGTTAATTTTTATCAGTATTAGCTTAAATAAATATACTTTTTAAATCTTTCTCATTATAAAAAAATAAAAAAATAACTTTCTTTTACCCAAACCTCAAAAAAGTTCGTATAAAACATTAGTAGGCTTTTGACATTAATGCTCCTCAAAAAAAAATTATTGCTCCTGAAGTGGCTCGAACAATGTAAGTTTTTCATTTAATAGAAAAATATATATTTCTCCTTCCCACACGAAACAATAATTTTGCAAGTTATAGTACAATAATATATAAATAATTTCTAATCTGATTCTTTCTGTTCAACGCCGTCAGGTTGAATTTGTCAAAATTGTGTATAAGAGTCTAAGAGATACTATTTGTCAAAGTTGGTCTAAATGACATATAATTTGTCATTAATGTTTGCATAAAAGGCAAAAAAATGTACTTAAGTTTTTTTTTAATGCCTTTTACAGAGATAGAAATTGTACCTTCTAATCTATTAGTTTATAGAGAGATTTAATATTAAAATTTACAGTTTCGTTCGCACTGATAGTTAAATGAACTGTTAGTGCAGTTAAATTAAGAATTCAATTGAAAGACAATTTAATATTTAAGTTTGTGATGGTTTGAGAGTGAGAGCAAATAAATACAATTTTGGCTATAAGAGTTGTTATTTTTAATTAATAAATAAAAATACTAAAATTCAATAAACAAAAATGCTAACCAATGTCATGATTTTCTTTGGACTTTAAGCCCCAAAAAAAACTCAAATTCACTTTAAGTCAACAACCAAACAAAGCCATAATCTTCTAGTTGGGTGATGATGTTTGGTAGGATCATGTTTAGAGCCAAACCCTTTGTTAACTCTATTTAAAGTATAGTGTATGTTAAAATTAATATTTGGTTTATTGTTGTTTTTTGTTTATGATTTTTGTATCTATTTTTGTATTTTTTATTTTTTATTTTTTATTTGTTTTGATGATAAACACAAAAAATAAAAATTCAAATTAAAATATGAAAAAACAGAATATTTGCCTTATTTTAGTCAATTTTTAAATTTTCTCAGCATTAACTTGAGAGTTACAAGAAAGTATTTCCCAACGAAAAGGTAAACGTCAAACATAAAAGAAACATTGAATTTCCCCCCCTTTTCAAACTGTGCGTGCGGGGAACGCTCCCTTTGGGCCCATACCTACGCAAAAGAGGGTGCGTTGTAAAGTAGCTCACACCAGGGTTCTGTCGTTTTAAATGTGTTTTATTTGAAATTTTAAAATTTAATTAAAATTATTTATTAAATTAAAGTTATTGAGTAATTAGTTTCTATAAAAAAAAATTAGCTTAATTGAGCATTATTAGCGGTGTGATTCGGACAAATTTATTTGATAATTTATTTTCAAAATATTATAAAAATTATTTTTTTATAAACAAACGTACCCTGGTCACATGAATAATTATATCTGATTAAGCTGATTTTTTTGATAAAATTTATTTACTCAATGATTTTAATATAATAAATAATTTAAATTAAAATTTGAAAATTTAAATAAAATAAATTTAAGGTCACAACACCCTGCACAGCGGGCACCCCTTCCCATGGCGACGCGGTTAAAGAGAACTAAAGTCAAAATTTAAATTATTTGTGTTTTTATTCAAATTATTAGTATTTTTTGTATTGTTAAAACTAATAATTTATACATTATAATTTATAATAAAAATTATAATTTATAGTTAAAATAAAAAAAATAATTGAACTTGTAGGCAAGGGAGGAGCTAGAATTATAGTTGACTGGGACAAAATTTTCAAATTATATATGTATATTTTTTTATATTTAATAATCATAAAAAATAATTAAATTAGAATGTAAATCAAAATATTTATAAAATTTGGCTTTATAATTTATCATAATAATTTTTTATGTATCAATTAATTATTAATTTTATTAAAAAATCAATCATATACAATCTTTATAATAAGAAATAACTTCTCTATTGTAATTAGTAACACCTATGCTTAGTTAAAAGCTTGAAAACAAAACAATACTAAGAGCTAAAAATAATATTTGATATAAAAGCACTGATTTTTTCTTTTTATATGGAAGAGAAAAATAGTTAAAAAAAATTAAAAATAATAAAAAAATAATTCTATGGAAATAAAATTATAAGTCATTTAAATATATAAATATACAAATAAATTTTTTTGAAAATTCTGTGGAGGCGAAGCTCCCACTCCTCCTTTAATAATTCCGACCATGTTCATAAATAGATAATTATAATAAAATATATATAATTAATGTAATTTAAAACTATTAATTTTATAAGACAAATTTTATTAAGTCCAATTTAATCCCCAAATCAAAGAAAAAAAAACATATAACTTTTATAATAAATAAATGCTAGGTATGTTGATATATCAAAATTGATAAATACACGTCCCATGATATTTCTTATTATTACTGAAGCGCCAAAATACTATCTGATTTAATTACTATGGAATAAATATAAAAACTTAAAAACAGATATAAATAAAATTTCAAAAATATTTTTTTTAATTATTACTAGAAAGCTCTTTTTGTTTTTTTTTTAAATTTCAAAATGATTATTTTTTCTTTTCATCAATGCTATTATAATTAATTTGCAATATTTAAGCGCATATAGAGATAGTAATATACTTTTAAGCCAAGAAAAGAATTTTTTTATCCAATCATAACCAAAAGACTAGATTCTGAGCAAGTTGAGAGATGAGGCAAGCTACATGAGGGGCGCTTGACAAAACTTTTTTATTATAATTTTTAGTTTTTTTTGTTATTAATTTTAGTTATAAATTATAATTTTTTTTAAATACTCACCATTTCTATTACAAATTACGATTACTTTTTTTCACCTATTTTAGTTATAAATTATAATTTTTTTTAAATACTCACAATTTCTGTTACAAATTATGATTACTTTTTTTTCACCTATTTTAGTTATAAATTATAATTTTTACTAAACACTCATAATTTCTATTATAAGTTATAATCTATAAGTTATTAATTTTAACAACACCAAATACCATAAATTGGCATGTTAGGCTTATTTTTTGTAATTTTGTATTTTGTATTTAATTTTTTTTAAATTTTTTTATTTGTTCAAATCGTCTTAAATGACAAAAATCAGAAAAATAATAATATTTAATTAAAAATAAAAAAATCATTAAGAACAAATCTAAATAATATAAAATTTCGCCTATTAAGTTTTTTTTTTTTGAATTTTTTCATATGTTAGTTTTTTTTTTTTTTTGATTTGTCTTGATAAGAAAAATTGTGAAAGATTCAAAATTTAATAAGATAATAATAAAAATTCATTAAAAACCAAAAAAGCAAATATATTATAAATAAACAAATATGCCCTGGGCAATTAATATGTTCCAATATTTGTGCAAGTTCAGAGAAACTAGCAGCATATTTCTGTGTGCATGGCCATTACTGACAGAAAAACAAATGACCTTTCTTCTTCAATTAACATATCCGCGTAATACGCGTTAAATTTCGGAGCTCTCAGTACAAGGGTTGTGTTTTTTTACCTTTTTTTATTTACTTCTGCGTTTTAGTTCTCAATTCCATGTTTTGTTTCCTCGTTTTTGAGCAAAAACCCAGATTCTTTTGTACAAATTGATCCCTGATGAAGACAATGTGTTTGGAAATCACAACTGGGTATCTATGTTTTGCCTACTTCTTTTGTTGTTGTTGTTGTTGTTTTTTTGTTTTTTTTTTCCTCTCCCCTTTTGCCTTTGTGATTGTCATGGGTTGACTTGTTGGAAATCTGAAATTGGTTTGTTTTATTTCACTGTTCTTCTCCTGGATATTGCGTGTTTTGATGGTTGATATGAATGGAAAAGACAGTTTCTTGGAAGAACCATAACGAATTTGATTGGATGCTCTCACTTTGGTTGAAAGTTTGAAATGGGATTCGTTTTTTTTTTTTCCCAATCATTTTCTATTTTAAATTTTTTTAATTGTTTTGATGTTTGGGTGGATGGGCATGATTTCCTGGCAAAATCTAATTTGGGATTCGATTGAAACTGAAAAATAGTTGAAGAAAGGAATTATTTTACTTTAAACTGGCCGTTCTTGCCTTTGATTCCTATTCCTTTCTTCGGCTGGCAGTGACTTTAAATGGAAAAGGTAATTTTTGGAAAATAAGTTGTTGAATTTTCACAAGAAATGGATTTTCTTTCTTTCACTTTCTTTGGCCGAGTGTCTATTACATATACATAATTATATATAACCGGGATATGTTGTTTATGGCTAAATTACTTTGAGGATTGTGATGATGATGTATATTTCGGATGTGATTTGGTTATTTCATTGTTCTCATCTTAGATTTTTAATTCCTTGATGGGTTGATTGAGATGATTAAGTTTATTCCAGAGCTCATTACAATTTTAAATCTGGGGTTGCAAGTTGCAACTACTTTGCTAAATACACATCAAAGTGTGGAATATTTTGGCTGGTCTTTTTAACTTCCTGTTGCCATTTGCGATTTCTATGGTTCTCATGGATCTTAACTTTGCCCGGTCTATATGTGTGGCGGAGCGTACATAGATTCAGAGTTTCCCTATAAGGGGTTCTCATCATAAAAAAAAGGCTGAGAAATTGGACCTGATGATCATTGTTGAGCCACTATTAATTTTGGGGTTATGATTTTGCCCTAGTGTTTGTACTTTGAGATGAATCACTTTTTCATTTAATAATGTCAATTATTGGGATGAATGGATGATGCATGATTTATGTTCCCTTATATTCTTCTTCTCTTGGTTGCCGGTTTGTCATGAAAGCAACCATCAACAGCTTTTGTTCCAACTTGAATTTCCGATTGTCATAGTTTACTGTGCTTTCTTTAATGCTTTTTTTGGGGATCTCATTATACTGATGACGTGTTGGGAAATCTACTGATGTGAAAATCTTTCTTGTTGTTTTTATCTTGGATTTTTATACAATGGTATTATGAATTTTTGAACTCAATCCGTGTCTACTTTGCAACGTTTCCTAATTTATAATTATATCTAATGCATATGGGAATTTGTGGTTGTAAGTACAAATGCAAATGAGAAGCTGGTGTTCATGGGGCATAGGCAGATGCCGCAGCTCAGATCCATAACCATGCAGCAAAATGTTGTAGAAGTGGCTTGTGATTATATAAGGCTAACAAGACACCTTATTAGGAAAACATAGAATTTGTTATTTATCTTTTGATGTTTCATGGATGGTGAGGGTATCTACTATCTACTTCAGTCTTGTTAGCTTAGAGGCCCACCAAACCTCCTCACCTACTGACCTCAGACTAACGATGCTTTTGTCTTGTTTTCTCTAAAACTTGGGTCAGAATTATACTTTTCTTTTCTTTTACTACAACTGATAACCAGTTCCAATTTATATTTTGTTTTACAGAAGAACTAATGGAGCTTGGATTATGGAGTTGAAATTTAATCCTTGAGCTCAATATTACTTACTAGGATTCTTGGATAGACAATGGCAGCTGGAGGCAGTGTGTGCAAAGAAGTATTTGAATCTCATGCAAAATTTGCAAACTATGACATAACAATGCCGAAGGCGGAGAAAAATAATCCACCAGTAAAAAGTAAAATTGGGTTTGGTGAAAAGTATGGAATGCCTTCATCGAATGGCGTGCATGAGCTACTTGAGTGCCCTGTCTGCACAAGTTTAATGTATCCTCCTATTCACCAGGTTGGTTTGTAGTTCCAATTCTTATCCTCTTCCAATATCTGAATTGAACTGAATTTCGAGTTCGGACTCTTTATGTTTTCTAGAGTAAGTGTTTTCTCCTTGCATGAATGATATCATTTTTCATATTGGATATAGAACCTAC
Source organism: Heliamphora exappendiculata (assembly GCA_034768845.1). Classification (NCBI taxonomy): domain Eukaryota; kingdom Viridiplantae; phylum Streptophyta; class Magnoliopsida; order Ericales; family Sarraceniaceae; genus Heliamphora; species Heliamphora exappendiculata. Next base: position 9,947 of record JAOTRH010047333.1, on the reverse strand, counting down.
ATCAATTTTCTCTTTTTGTTGTCAAAGTAAATTTTCATGAATAATCAACAGGATTATAAATACTATGAAGGCAAATAGAAATCATTAAATTTTTGGCATTGATTATTTATAGTTGTCTGGATTTGTTAAGTTTAACTGAACATATACAGAGCTGAATGTTGAAACATAATTCATGTGGCCGACCCCAAATGATTGGGACACAAGACTTAGTTCAGTTAGGTTTGGTTTGGATTGTTTATGGTTGCTGTGATTGTTTATTTGACGGCTGTGGATTGTACACTCAGCCACTCCATCTTAAGTTTCAAGTATCCTTTATAGAGGAACATGACCAAAAATAGATTGCCATATTATTTTTCAGTTTTTCATACCACATATGTCCATTCTAACAAATGAATATGGCCTTTTGGATGTGTTCTCTTTTCGAAGTTCTAGTATTGGTTAAGTTATTGTTGTTGATTCTTCTTTTCAATGATCCTCCCTGAATCTACCTCAATTTTTTTTCCCATTTTTTCTAAATTCCAAATTGAACTTCATCACACTCAAATGACATGCAGATTGCTAAAACCGATCTATAACCCAGGTAAGACAGGATCATAGATCATGAGCATTTGAATTCAAAAAGCTTGAGACCTTATATTATTCAGTTGTGTGATTAATGGTCAAATTATGTTGTACTCTTTCATTTAACATACATGGATCATACTGTTTTCTGATATCCAATCATTTCCCTTTTCACCGTACAGTTTCCTTCACCATCTATCTACTCATCTGAAACCCATGTACCATGTCATATTCCGGTACGTTCATTCACAAATGGCTTGAGAGCTAGCTGATCTACTCAGAAGCTAATATCTGCTGCAGTTTTTGGAATTTGAATAACTTAAGCCAACAATTCTTATTTAACTTTCCAAGTTGTTTAATGCAAGTCATCACCCCTTTCCCTAGCCCGCCTGGGAGATTTGTTTGTATGTGTAAAAATTACTGGATATTGGTCCATTATAAAAAATTACTCCCACTGATCATATACACTTTAAAGTGAAATATGCTCTCCGAGATTCCAAAATATTGGTTTACATGCAGAGGTAGTGGAACTCTAGAAATCAAATGGTTTCCAAGATTGAGATGGGTTTCACTTTTAGCAATGCACCTTCTTTGGTACTTTCTAGGGTAACTCCAGTTTTATTATTCTTTACCTCCTCCTTTCAGTGGATCCATAAGAAGTCTATAGTAACTCCTTTCCACGAAGGATTTATATGTAAAGGAGGCGCATTAACTCTGGACCACTATGGCTGCTTACCTTTCATCCAACTGCCTTTGAAGTTTCCTTATGTGCTGTTAGAATACTGTTGGCATGACATTGAGCATGGTGCTGACTGAAGAATTTACTTTTGGGGTGATATAGAATGGCCACAATAAAAGGACATGCTTTTATATTGTATCAGTTTCTCTTAGTTAGTTCACCTTTGTCATTAATGACTCCTTGGATAGAAAAAAAGTTTATGTGCACTAGAAATTTAATTCCTGAAAGGAATTTCATCTTGTTTCTGTCTTTTTTACCTTCCGTTTTTGACTGATCAAACATAAAAATGTTTAGGGGACAATATTTGTTCGCTCTTTGTTTTGTTTTGTTTGTTTGTTTATTAATTTTCTTCCAATTTTTTCTGTGTTGCTGGTCTTCTTTTTCGAAGTGTCCAAATGGCCACACTCTATGTTCAAGCTGCAAAGCTAGAGTGCATAATTGCTGCCCAACTTGTCACCTTGAGCTTGGAAATATAAGGTGTTTGGCGTTGGAGAAAGTAGGAGAATCGTTGGAACTCCCCTGCAGATACCAGAATCTTGGTTGTCATGACATTTTTCCTTACTACAGCAAGCTCAAGCATGAGCAAAACTGCCGATTCCGCCCCTACAATTGTCCTTATGCTGGATCTGAGTGCTCTGTCACTGGTGACATCCCAACCCTTGTTGGGCATCTCAAGGATGATCATAAGGTTGACATGCATGATGGGTGTACCTTCAATCATCGATATGTTAAATCAAATCCACATGAAGTGGAAAATGCGACATGGATGCTAACTGTAAGTCCATATATGCTGCAACATAGAGATAGCATGTGCCTTCAAGTTACACACAAATGTTGTTAGTTTATGTCATGTTCTTATGCCTTCTGAAAGGAACTTCTTTGTTACTCATCTGTTCTTATCATCATTAAAAGAAAATCAATATTTTCTAGAAATGATTCCATATAATATTCTGCTGATTATGGGATAATTAATTCTTATTACTCTCTCTCAAGAAAGAAAGAAAGAAGAATTGAACAGCAAAAGAACTATGCTTCTGATTCAAGTTGTATATCCTGGTTTCATTGATTCTTCTAATAGCACGTTCAATTTCTCCTCTTTTTTTCAGTAGACAATTATGTGTATTATTATGTATAAAACATGCCAAAAGTAGGAGATTCAGTTCCCTGTGTTGTTTCAACCATCTGAGTTGTTTCATATTAAGCTTTTCAGTGGGATGGAACGATTTCTTCGCTGCATTTGTTTTCAAATGCCTTGAGAAATCTAGAAGCTAGTCATTTAAGTGCAGTTCAGAAGTTATCTACTCTTGCCATATAGTTCTGAGCTGTGTTAGGGACTCTATTTTCCCTTTGCAGGTGTTCAATTGTTTTGGAAGACAGTTCTGCTTGCACTTTGAGGCATACCAATTTGGTATGGCACCGGTCTACATAGCCTTCCTAAGATTCATGGGCGAGGATTGTGAAGCCAAAACATTTAGCTATACTTTGGCAGTCGGTGCTGGTGGCCGTAAGCTAATGTGGCAAGGAGTTCCAAGGAGCATCCGCGACAGCCATCGGAAAGTTCGCGACAGTCAAGACGGACTTATCATTCCGAGGAACTTGGCTCTATTCTTCTCTGGTGGGGATCGGCAAGAGCTAAAATTGAGGGTCACGGGCCGGATATGGAAAGAACAGTGAGGTATTGAAATATGTAAGGATTTTTGGTTGATTTGCACTTGCAAAAGTTATGAGAGGTCTTTGGGGTTCTTTTCATTTGGGAAATGGAGGATTGAAATGTCGATTGTGCCGGTCGTGCTTTTTTTTTCTTTTTTTTTTTTCACACAAAAGTATTTTCTTAACTCAAGCTTGGGAGGGTCTCTTGTCAGATCCCAATGGAAAGCTTCATGTAGGAAGGTGAAAATTTGATAGTCCATTTGGTTGGTAGGAGTTCATACCATGAAAGTGTAAGTGGTCTTTGTTTTGGTTGCTTTCTATTGTGGGGAAAACTTTCCGGGTAAAGGTAGTGTCCGCTCATTATATGTATATTCTGGGTCCCAAATGTTATGAGTGTAGAGAGAAATATGCTATTGAAGTGAGATAGCTATTGCAGTGATTTCGTTTTTTGGTGTCTTGTCTTTGTCTTTCTATTTCTCGTGTTTTTTTTTTGTTGGCATACAATATTGTACTATCTAAAAAATTATTTCGAAAATTACGAATAGTTTATTCAAATGTGTGTAGATCGTTATTTGACATAGCACATAGAAATGTAGGAAGAGAGCCGTTGGTCAGCTCCTGTGAAGTTTGTTCTGACGTGCGGGGAAGAGAGAGAGTTAATCTCAAACTAAAGTGCTTGAACAGAAAGATTAGTAAAAATAAGAAGAATTACAGAACTGTTAAAATAAAAGAGTTTTGAATGTTTTATTAAAAATGAACAGAGCTGAAAGCAGTCAGTTTTGGACACCCTTTGCTTATCGGAGAATGAGAACTCCGGCGATCAGTTGATTTAAGTGTAGTTATCGTGTTTGTGCTTATTTTTACCCTTATATTCGCAGACGTTTTGTGTAAAATATTCTTATATTCATTAAAATGAGTAAGAGATGAGCAAAAAAAAGTTACAATATATGATGAACAAATGAGGGGAACCAATTTTTTATTTATTGACGACTAAAAATATTTTTTATCCTTATTATTCTACTATTGGCAGCCACCATAATTCATCATGCCATAATTGCTATTGCCAGTACGGGCGCCACCTAACCCTTGCTACCATATTTCCAAAACTTACCCACCACCTAGCCCTTGCTACCATATTTCCAAAACTTACCCATTTTGGATTCCATCTTTAGCTACTTATGGAATATTTGAAGGCAACCTGAATCTCAAATGAGTACTCAAAAAAAAAATTCATTTGGATATTACCCTATCTCGATTAAAAATCACTTAGGAATGACTCTGAATTCGTCCAAATTGGACTTGAAATGCCCAAGATTTGCCAAAAAACGATCATTGAATGACAATGGTTGATGTGGCGGTGATATGACTACTGTGGCTGATGGGACATCGCGCACTAATTGGCAATAATGTGATGCTGATTGGCACCGAAGTGGCACTGGTTGATGTGATCAATGCTATAGCGCTAATTGGGTTCTTTCTCATTGAAGAAAACGAGAGGAAGTCCTTGTTTGGCTTGCCGTAATTTTTTAAACAATTTAAACGAAATTATAAAGCTCGTTTCAACTTCGTTTTCGACGTATAATATATCGTTGAAAACTTCTTGACGAGATCTACAACCTTTATTTCTGGGTAGATCTGAGCAGAGGACTGTAAAATCTCCAACGAGACTTTACTATCACTTGTTAGGATTCTTCTAGCACTCCAAACAAGCACAAGAAATAAAAGACACAATATTTACATGATTTGAATATATATCCTACATTCACGAAGATAGCAAATTTACTATGAATGATGAAATACAATAATGGAGGAGAATGAGTTCTCTCTCTACTTAACTTTGCAATATCTCTCAATCTCTCTAATTCTATCTTTCTTCTCTACTTTATTTATAAGATTAAAAGTTTTATTCATATGCAGCTTCAATTTTGTAAAATTTCTACGTCAAATTACTTTGTCAAGATTTGCTACAGACAAATAGGCCTGTTGATTTGTGTTGGCCTGGGTTTGGGCCAACATTCTGTCGTGGCGGAGACCCGGGTTTGGGTCGAGTCACAGTCGATTTGTAGCGCTTGGCGTTGTATTCTTTAAAAAAATAAAGTTACGCATTTACCACCGTCTGCGAATTTTGGTGAGATGGTAAGTGTTTGATCCAACAAGCAGTACCATAACCGACGATGAATGATTCGAGGCCGTGGTGATTAATCAGAGTAAGATATTTTTTTTAATTTCGTATCGGATAAATCAAAAAAAATTTATTTTGCACAAAAAAAAAGGAGAAGGGGGACGTGGCGTTGTCAAAATTCTACAATGATTCATTATTTTGAAAATCAAAGTTTTGAAATCCCAAACAGAGCAACAGTTTACGTAGGATTGGGAATTGCCAGTTTTGTGTTGCAAAGTGATGTTATCAATGGTTTGATAAGGATTTGATAAGGGTTTTTATCTAGTGTGGCATGTGGGTAAATCTTGCGTGATTTACAGGGATTTGATTTTTTTAAAGATTTGATTCAAAAGGGAAATAATCCAGTGTGACGTTTGGGTAAAGCTTGCTTTTGATCCTGGCTCCTGTGATTGAGTTTGTGGATTGGTATGGATTTGATTGAAATTTTTTTTTTGATCCAGTGTGATAGGAGCACGAGATTAATTATTTAAATTTATTTTATTATATCGACTCATATATATAATAAAATAATTTAAAGCGAATGCGTCTTCTAAGATTTTTGGGCGCTACAAATTTATCGGTACGGTTAGATTTTTCGATTTCGGCACCATTTATTTGGATTGAACAGATCGACATAGATTGGATTTGATCGAGCGTGATCGGATACAATTAGGAGCAATCGGGTACAATCAAAATTGATTTAGGCTGCGTGGGACAAGGATTACACAATCTGTTATTGCGACGAGTTCAAATTGTGGAGATTGTCAGACAAATCTAATGGCGTTAAAAAGTTCGAATTTCGTGATTGAACCTTTTAACGGTCACAACGACTTCACTTTATGGCAGCAAATGGTGAATAATATTTTGACGCGTGAAGGACTGATAAAGGCTCTCAGAAATAAGTCAGAGAAATAAAAAACGATGAAGAATGTAGAGTGGAAAGAGATGTGGGACTTGGCGAACAGTACGAATCAATTGTATCTCGGTAACAGCACTCTTCGAAAAGTCATTAACGAAAGCGATCCGACGGAACTCTAGTCTAAGTTGGAGAGCAGGTACAAGTTCAAGACATTGACGAATCGATTGTCGTTAAAGAAGCAATTATATACACTTCAGATGACAGAAAAAGCGAGTTTTATGGAGCATTTGGACGAGTTCAACAGGATACTAACGAAATTAGATTCTATCAGCGCGAAGATTGAAGATGAGGATAAAGCAATTCTCATGTTGGTTTCATTGCCTTCATCATATGAGCATCCGAGGAATACACTGATGTTTGGGAAAGATACCCTATGGTGTTAGATGAGGTTGCTGCTGTTTTCATATCTCATGAGATGTTGAAGAAGAGGAGGAGTGACAGATCACATGGACAGGGCATCATGGTTGCATCAGGCCGCAGGAAAGTCAGAGGCAGGGCGACAGTGAAGTAAGATGGGTCCAAGAAGAAAAGGTCGTTCCAAGTCGAGAGGTTACAAAAGGAAGTGCTACTATTATGACAAGGAAGGTCATCTGAAGAGGAATTGTCTGAAGTACAAGGCAGACAAGGAAAAAGAACAATCATCAGAGACAGCAGTTACAGAGAGCTCTGATTATGAAGAATCAGAGGTGCTCACAGTTACTTCAGGTATGAGCAAATCAGATTGGATATTAGATTCTGGATGTTCGTTCCACATGTGTGCAGTTAGAGAGTATTTTGATACATATCAGGCATGCGATGGGGGTACTGTCAGGATGGCTAACAATGCAGTTAGCAAAGTTGTCGGTATAGGGACAGTACGGTTTTACAGACTTGATGGGACCATTTTGATCTTGACTGGGGTTAGACATGTGTCGAATTTAAGGAAGAACTTGATTTCTCTGGGAATGCTGGATTCGAGAGGTTGCAGGTTCTCATCTGAATGTGGAGTTTTTCGGGTTTCAAAGGAAAACAGGGATATACTGTAGGGACAGATGATTGACAACCTATACAGGCTCGTAGGAAATGTTGTGACAGGTGGAGCTACTGCCAAACATCAGATGAGTAGTACAGGTAGACGACGTACACGAAAAGAGTGTAAGGGTGATCAGAGTGAACAACAGTTGCGAAAAAGCGCACGGAATAGGCGCATGGGTACACGGAAGCGATGAGATAGTACAAGTGCGCAGGTGAGCAAATCAGATTGCGTGCAGGATGCCGGCAAGATGCAAGAGCAACAGTTGTTGGATATTCACAAGGAAGCTCCGAGCAACGAGACTAAAACGATATACGTGACGGACATGTGTACACCTCGATAGAAGCGAGTCTCATTTGCTCTCGATTTGGTTAGTGGCGGTGATCTCTCTGATTGTGTGCACAAAGGGGGAGAGATGAGGCCATGCTCTTCTACAAAATAGTGAGCTTTGTGGGGCACCCGAGTTGGAGTGCGGGCACCTCGGTGTAGAGGTGTGGGCCATGCTGTTTGGGTGTGGCAGATCGACGACGACGACGGCAGAATCGACAGCGATGCTGATTATCTTCTGGGTAGTTTGAAGAATTCAAGTCAGAGTGGAGATCCTTCGTTTTACCAGAAGACTACTGGCAGATCAAAGGGGAAAAGGCGTGTAGGTCGAGGATTGCGACAATTCTTCAAGATGGCTGAAAGATTCGAGCCAAAGTGGAGATTGTTGGGATTGATTCGAATCTCAATATCAGATTTAGCAATAAGGTTTATTTAGCAGTTGCCCTATTGTTTATTTAGGAACTTTTCTATTGTTCATTTTGCAGCTGTCCTATTGTTGTTTTAACAGCTTCTATTTTAGTAGTCTCCTATAAATAGGATAAGTAGGGTCTCATATTGTGAGGGTGAGAAAATTGAGAGACTAGCTGATAGAGGGAAGGGCCGAACCACGTAAATCCTCGGTGTTATTTATTTTTTGCTTGTTAGTGCGTGATTTTTACTTCCATTCGCGTTCGAAAATTAATGTTCAAATCTCATTAATTTGCAAATTCAATTCTTCGAATTTTGTCAAATATATACGGCGTGCACTTGGGGGTGGACTATCAACAAATACAAGATAATGAATCTTTTTATGTTCTTTCATTTCAAATTAAAACAATCAAATGTGGTTATATGGCTAAGCATTGTTTTATGGGTTGGCCATTCATTTATGTTTTCGAACTAATGTGTTATGATTATATGATTACTAGTATTTGGTCAATTTATTTTTTATATCAATGATTTTTTTATGAATTGGAAAAAGTAAATTTAAACAAGTAATTAGGTGTAAGGTAGTGGCATAGCCTATGTTTTGCTTAAATTTTTTTTGAAGACTTTTTGTTTAAAAGTTTTTAAAAAATTTTATTTGTTTGGCATTCTATTGTAATTAATTGAGTTTTTTTTATATCTTTTCACAATAAGAAAAAAAGCCTACAAAAAAATTTAAGCCAAACACAAGCTAAGATAAAATTTGTAAAATCAAAAAAAATTAAATAACCAAAGGGTGATTTTTGTTATCTCAATTCTCGCTGAAAACGCTCTAGTTTAATCGATACCTGTAATTGACGAATGATTATAGGTATTCAGAGATTTTACGTTTTAAGGATGAATTCAAAGAGATAACCGATACCCCGTCTTGAGATAATTTTTCCGTTATCAAAAAAATTAAGAGGGTCTGAATTGAACTCGGCAACATTTGAAAATTCACTTTTTCAAATTTTGTTTTTTAAGACTAATAGTTTTGTATTTATATTTGGAGACTCAAAAGTTTACCAAATCTCAAATTATTCATGAAATTATTAATATTAATTGTTTTGGTGTTATTAGTATTAAATTTTAAATTATTATTTTTATTTATTGAATGACTAACAATAATTTTATAATTCTTATTTTATTATTTATTCCCAACAACATGAACTAAATTTCTAATATACTAAGATGAAATAACTACTTAATAAGTTTTAAAAATTTTGTTTCCAGTATTCAATAATTTTTTTAACTTTAACCCAAATAAACATATTTTTAAAATTTCTTTTGTTACAATGAATTGAGAAGGTAAAAAAGAATTTGAATCAAAAAAATGAAAAATTAAAATAACAAAAAAAAACTAGACTGAATAGGGGCAATATGCAATTTTTTTTACAAATATTATATCATTTTTTTCTCATTTTCTTTGCCCACAAAAAAAGAAGAAAATATTTATTTGCTATCACTATTTGTTATGTTATATTTTTTCATTTTTTTTGGGGTAAATTACACTGACATCTCCTGAAATTTACCAAAATATTAACTACTTTCTATGTGGTTTCTAAAATGTCACTAACCTCTCATCTGATTTAATTTTTACATCAAATTAATTCAACCGTCAATATTTTTTTTAATTTTAACGAAAAAGTTGTTTAAAAATAAAAAAAAAATTTATTTTCTAATTATTTTTTGTGTTTGAAACATTTTATTATTATAATTAGAAAATATTTTTTATTTATTTTTTATCTTTTATTAAAAAAACAGTGTTACTGTTTTTTAGAAAAAAAAACTGTTTTCTAATTATTTTGTGTTTGAAATATTTTATTATTATAATTAGAAAATATTTTTATTTTTTATTAAAAATTTTTTCCGTTAAGTTTTAACAAAAATATTAACAGTTAGACTAATTTAATGCAAAAACTAAACCAGAAAATAGGTTAGTGACATTTTAAAAATCAAGAAAGATAGTTAATATTTTGATAAACCTCATCAAAAGTCCGTGTAATTTACCCTAATGTTTATGTAAAATTTGAGTTTTAAATAATAAAATTTATGTTACATTTAATTATTTAAAGTGTTTAAACTTATTATATTTATTAATAAACCAATAATAAACTAATAAACGTATAATAAT
>JAOTRH010047322.1:0-19645 GCA_034768845.1 Heliamphora exappendiculata | reverse complement strand
GTTCACTTTTTACTTTTGTGATTTTTCGTAACGAATGAAATCTAAAAAGTATCATTATTTGAACTAAGTAAAAGAAGTTCATTAAAAATAAAAAAAAAATCATATAAAAAAATCTTTAAAAAAGCTTTCCAAATAGTAATCACAACCGCTAATGGCTTATGTGTATTCATTTTAGAAATTAAAACAAAAAAATCTAAAAATTTAAAAAGGGACAAACTCAAGATACGTTGGTTAAAAAATAAGAATATTTGAGGATTAATTTTTTTTTGACCTCGTAAGAGTTTTAATCATACCATATTTATTTTATTAATTTTAATTACATCATAAATTGTTTGAATTCAACAAAATTTTCTAAAATTCTCTCATTTTCCACCTGTAATCTCTCATAACCCTCCAAAACCCCACTCTTAATTTCTCGTAACCTATTCAAATTCTTAATCTCCACTTAAATTAATATCCCATAATATGCAAATTCAATAAACCTTTCAAATTCTTAACCTACTGACCACGTGAGAACCCTACCCACCACCCCTTCTTCTTCTCATCGCCGTTGCCCCTTCTCCAACTCATCGTCATCACCCAATCTCTTTCTAGCCGCCGTTGTCTCCCGTTCTCCTTCTAGCCACCATCGTCATCGTCACCCTTTCTCCTCCTTAACATCATCGCCTTTTCTCTTCTTAGCCGCTATTGTCACCGTTGCCCGTTCTTCTCCTAAGCGCTGTCGTCGCTGCTGCCCCTTCTCCTCCTTGTCGCTGTCGCCCCTTCTCCTCCTAGCCGCCGTTGTTGCCTTCGCCCGTTTTAAGATCTCGTCTCCGCCACTCCTTTGTTGTCGCTCCTCCTTCTAGATCTAGACTCTCCCGTCGCCACTGCTCATTTTTTCTTTGGATCTTGACTTTTTCACCGCCGCCGCTCTTCTATCCAGATCTTAACTCATCCATCACCAGTTTCACAATTGGTATGAGAAATTATCACTTTAATTGATAAATTTATTATTCTTTCATCACCGACGTTGCCGTTACTGTAAGAAATTTATCATTTTAATTTAATTGATAAATTTATCACTTTAATTTTTTCGAGACAATTCTCTAGAAAAATTTCTCAGTTTAATGGGATGAGAAATTTTTTTCAGAATCTTGAACTGATAAATTTATCAGTTTAATTGAATGAGTAATTTTTCAATAATTTTAAACTGATAAATTTATCAGTTTAATGGAATGAAGAGATCGGCCCGAAAAAAGTGAAGATCACCAAAGAAGGAGGTCAACGATGGCACCAGAGAAGATAGAGTTGGTGGCGACAACAGTGATGGCGATGACGGAGGATAAAGTCGGTGACGGAACTAGAGTTATGGTGATTGCAGCACAAGATTTTTTGGGAGATTTTGAAGAAATTTTGAGAGAGATTTTTGAAGTTGAATTTTTTATTTTTATTTAGGAATGAATTTAGTTAATGAAATCTTTTAAAGATTTAATTTAAAGACATTTTCAATAAACATTAATATTACGGAATTAAATTTATTAAAAAAAATTAAATAAAATTAATACTAAAATATCAATTAATAATAGGATCTATCTCAAAAAAAATTTAAAAAAATAAAAAATAACATACCAATTTATTTAAAAAAATAATTTTATTTTATATAAAAACATATTTTATCACATCGAAGGTGACTTAATGAATATACATAAAGATAATTAGAGAAACTGTGATGTATGATCTGATCGGGGTTGCATATACTTTTTCTCCAAAACCACGCACTACCATCAGTTACTTTCCAATCTTGAGTTACTATTCTACCAACTTCAACATTTTCACATCGAATTCATCAGATGCGAACTCACCCAGAAAAGATCAGTCCCTCCAGAAAGTCTTTAGTTGGTCTCATTTCTAATACTTTCTACTCTAAAATTCTCCCCCATTTTAAAAATTCATCTATGGATCTGTCAACATTTGGGTGCTGGTCGTTCTACAGTTCAAGCCGGTCTGGCATTGCAAGATAATAATATGTACACAACAGTTTTGTTTCTTTCTCTTATATACATCTAAAGTCGCTTTTCTCTTGGTTATTTCGGTCCAAATCTGAGTTTGAGCTCGAACGATCTCAAAGGTGCCCTCTTTCTCTTATTTGTTAACTGTTTTTTTTGCTGGGTTTTTGCTCGTATTCTTGTTTTTTGTTTTCAATACTAAGAATTTCTTTTCTATACTTTCCTTACAAGAACCCTAGAGAGAGAATCGACTTCTCTTTGCTCTGTAATTTCTGGGATTTTTGATGATGGGCTGTGGAATTGTCGAACTGTTCATTTGGATTTCGATTATTCTCTCTTTGTTCCGCTTTTCTAGTGGATTTGATCCTTCAGACAACTACTTGATAGACTGCGGATCATCCGCCAACATTACCGTTGGCGATCGTGTTTTCGTCGCCGATAGCTTCGTTTCAAACCTCCTCTCAACCCCACAAAGTATATTGGCCAATACTTCTTCGGATTCCAACGATTCGCCGCTCTACCGGACGGCGAGGATATTTTCAGGGGTCTCTGAGTACACTTTCCCAATCAGTGCCAGTGGGCGACACTGGATTCGCCTCTATTTCTTCCCATCTGTTTATGGAAGTCACAATCTGAGCTCTGCGAATTTCTCTATTTCCGCACAAAGCTATGTACTCCTTAGCAATTTTGTTCCGAAAGAGGCCTCCGTCAAAGAATTCTCAGTAAATGTGACATCGAATACCCTTGTGATCACCTTTACCCCCTCCAACAATTCACTTGCCTTCCTGAATGCCTTGGAAGTTGTTTCAGTCCCTGATTCGCTCATAACCGACGATGCCACTTTGGTTAACCCTTCCGGAAATTTTCAGGGCCTGTTGAAACAGGCACTTGAGACGGTTGCTAGGGTTAATATGGGTGGACCAACCGTCTCACCTGAGAATGACACATTGTGGCGGAATTGGGTTCCTGATCAAGTTTTCTTAGTACTGAAGAATGTTGCCCAAAACATGTCGAATATTGGAGCTGTTAAGTATCCACAAGGCGGCGCAACGGCTGATGTTGCTCCTCCTGCCGTCTATGGTACCTGCACCGAAATGAACTCGCAAGGAGATCCCAATAGCAATTTCAACGTGACGTGGGTGTTCAATGTGGATCCCGGGTTTCAGTATTTCGTTCGGTTTCATTTCTGCGATATAGTGAGTACTTCTGCCTACCAGCTCTACTTCAATGTTTTTATTGATTCGTGGAATGTTGCCCCAAACTTTGATCTAAGCTCTTTAAACCGTGGCATTCTGGCCACTGCATATTATATGGATTTTGTTACGGCAAGTAATGATAATGGTAGGCTTCGCATTAGTATTGGTCCGTCTTCTATTAAGAATGTTTACCCAAATGCCATTCTAAATGGACTAGAGATTATGAAGATGAATAATTCTAAGGGAAGCCTCAGTGGGGTGGCTTCCTTCACGCCTTACTCACCGAACACAAAGAAGAATGTGGGAATGATAGTGGGTTTGAGTGTTGGTGTGTTTATTGCTGTGGTGTTGGCGGCCATTCTCTTTTTGATTTGGAGAAGAAGAAAACTGGCAAGGATGAGCCATTCAAAGACATGGGTTCCTTTCTCCATCAATGGAGGAACCTCCCTCACCATGGGAAGTAAATACTCCAATGGAACAACCCTTAGTGCAGGTTCTGACTTCGGATATCGCTTTCCTTTTGCTGCAGTCCAAGAGGCTACTAATAACTTTGACGAGAGTTGGGTTATTGGAATTGGTGGTTTTGGGAAGGTTTACAAGGGTGTTCTGAATGATGGTACAAAAGTAGCTGTTAAGAGGGGTAATCCCCGGTCCCAACAAGGTCTTGCAGAGTTCCGAACTGAAATTGAGATGCTATCTCAGTTCCGCCACCGCCATTTGGTTTCTTTGATTGGGTACTGTGATGAAAAAAATGAAATGATTTTGATTTATGAATATATGGAGAATGGGACACTCAAGAGTCATCTTTATGGCTCAGATCAACCCAGCTTAAGTTGGAAGGAGAGGCTTGAGGTGTGCATTGGAGCTGCCAGAGGGCTTCACTATCTCCATACTGGCTATGCGAAAGCAATTATTCATCGTGATGTGAAGTCTGCAAACATATTGCTAGATGAGAATCTTATGGCCAAAGTTGCCGATTTCGGGCTTTCAAAGACAGGGCCGGAAATTGATCAGACCCATGTAAGTACGGCAGTGAAAGGGAGTTTCGGTTACCTCGACCCCGAATATTTCAGAAGGCAGCAGCTGACGGAGAAATCTGATGTGTACTCATTTGGGGTGGTTTTGTTTGAAGTTCTGTGCGCAAGGCCTGTGATAGATCCATCTCTTCCAAGAGAGATGGTGAACTTAGCTGAATGGGCAATGAAGTGGCAGAAGAAGGGACAGTTGGAGCAGATTATTGATCCCACTCTTGTAGGAAAAATAAAACCGGATTCTCTTAGAAAGTTTGGAGAAACAGCAGAGAAATGCTTGGCTGAATTTGGTGTTGACAGGCCCTCCATGGGGGATGTCTTGTGGAATCTTGAGTATGCACTTCAACTTCAAGAGGCCGTCCTTCAAAACGATCCTGAAGAGAACAGTATCAATGTCATTGGCGAGCACTCTCCACTTGTCAATGATTTCAATCATACTGCTGATTCAGCTGCCCAGTTTGATGAGTCAAATGCAGATGATCTGTCAGGGGTTTCAATGAGTAGGGTGTTCTCACAGCTTGTAAAGTCTGAGGGTAGATGAGAAAGTTTTGTTATGTAATATGGGCTCAAGCTCCTCTTTGGTTAAACAACTTCTTGGTTCATCCTGTGGCCCATCTCTACCTCATGAGTATGCAAAATGTGTTTCCTTCATTGTGCAGTTTATGAACAGAAGAGGGGCTGTGCCGTTCAAAAAAAAAAACAGAAGAGGGGCTGTTCGCAGATTTTATGGCTGCTCATCTTTGGAAGTGGCTTCTAAGTTGAACTTAATCTTTTTTGTTCTTCATAGATATTAAACTCCATGGAGCCTTGTGAGTTGTCTTGTGTATATAAGAGGGGAGGTTAGACTTTCAAGTGAGATCTGTGCTGGTCTTTGATAAAGGCATTGCATTTATATTTTTTTTCTATTTTATCTGTTGCTTTGTTTTTTTCCCTCTTATTCTACAGTTGTTTTGACTTCTGGGTTTCAAAGCACTTTCAGCTTCTTTGTGTCTTTTTCGTGTGTTTATATAATATGTGGCTTTTATCGTTTTCTAATTTCTTGCTGCCTAGACATGTGTCGCTCTTCTTGATTAGTGGCCTGTAGTTTGTTTCAAATGATCTAATTGATTTCATGTTGGACAAATGGTTACTCTACTCTTTTCTTGGTTAGTTATTTATATCACGAAACAACTAACTACCCTTGTACAAAAAAATAGCACAAAATTAGAGTATTTTTAATTTTATTGCTTGGGTGTTGCAGAGTCGTTTGTTGTAGTTGGGCCCTCCGTGTTTCAGGATCCAGCAACGAAGCACATGCTACTGAGGTTAGGTTAGGTTAGGTTAAATTCTTAGGCTTGGTAGTTGTTACTGGGGATGAGTTTTGTTTTTATAACCAGATATTTGTAATTTTGTACTCGGGGTTTTCCTAGCAAATGTAGGATTGGTCTTCAGTTTTAACATTGGTGCTCTGGAAAATCCTGTTATTGAGTTTGTTTATCATAAGAATCAAAGAGCTGAGTTAACATCTACTCCAAAAAAATAGAAAAGTGTCTACCCTGTTCAGCGGCAAAATTGGATTTGAGAGCTGCCATGAGTACGGAGTTGTACACAGGCAGATAAGGTATGATTTCTTGTACTTCGTGAGCTTCTTCTCATGATCTTTCTTAATTGTCATCGCCACTGCGCACAGTGATCATTTACTTGAATGAGTCAAGTCATTGTTTCTTCTTAATTCATATGCTCATTTTCAAGGTGCTCCTCATGAAGTGCATTCCATTATATCAGGATTGAATTCAGTTATATAGGCAGAGTCTTGGGGATTGAAGCCACCATACAATCTTAACACATGATGGAGATCACAGAAAAATAACAAAGAAGAACGAGACCAAACATACACGCAAGAAGAATGACACTGAGATTTTACAAAGTTCGAAAAATAGTGTCTACATCCGCTGGACTTGCACTTTTCATTAGTTCCTGAGAGAGAATACAATTACAAGAGCATATAGTTTAATGGCTAGGGTTTAACGTAAGAACACTTATAAAGAAGTTGTCAAAATAGGAATTAGGGTAAAACTTGCGTGCCCCAGCAGCAGCGCTCTATTCAGATGAAATTTGCAACCGTCTGGACACTCTTGTCCAGAGTTCCTACGGTCTGCCTCCATCTAAATGGCCTGAAGCCCCATCCGGATGCCCGTTGCCACTATCCTAAGATCCTCCTCTCTTCGACTCCGTCCGGATGAAACTCCCCTCTGTCCAGACGCTCTTTCACAGATTGAGAACTCTTCACTTTCTTCAACATAGAGAGCATCATTAAAATGAGTATAGCTTGAGGATTCATTCCAGTGGTGCAAGAATGATTACTTATCCTTTCATGCTCTTTCATATTGTCATTTCTAAGTCTAGAAGATCAGACCCCAGGAGTGGTGGTAGCAAACCTTTGTTTCTTTTTTATTTTTTTAATTTCTTTATTTAATTTTATAAAAGACCTATTTGAGTTTGTTTTCTTGCTTTTTGAATCAAGCTGCTCATTAATAACTTGGACTCAGTTCACTTGAAAACAAAAAAAAGGTGGCCTAATTATCGGGATTACTCTTGGATGTTGACCTTTTAGGGATCATCCCTTGGTGGGTGCTACTTAGCTGGTCATTTAGCACATCGGCAGCAATTCAAACTCACAAGGAATGGAAATGGAAAAGGAAAGCCAGCGTACAGAAGCGTACATGCCTTTAGATATTGCAAGAGTTAGATTATCATTGCAAGAGTTAGATTATCATTGGGCAATTTGCAGACTCTTACCTCTCCCAGTGATGAATTTCCCAGAAAATTAGAGTATAAAATTACTCCACCCTTTTCACAAGTCAAATGCCTTTTGTTTAGCCAATAGTGTCCCGCTCTACTTACTATTACTAACTAGCGCTGTTCACTTCAACTCATACTACTTTACTTCCAGTTCATTGGTCGCTAACAAGGCTCCTAAATGACTGCTTAGAAGGCCTATTAAGATCTATTTCTTTTCTACTGAGATCAATTTAAAATTTTTTTGTACCCGTGATAGTTGAGAAGTTAAGAATGCAACCCGAAGGTTAATTCACTAGAAAACTTGTTCTCCAGATACATATAACTCACTACAAGATAATTTAAAAACTTGATTGAAAGAATAGAGAGACCAGAGCCAGGACAGTTCACTGCTTAACAAGTATAAAGGGAAGAAGTGAAGGGGCTTGCAAAGTTGAATATTCTAGATCAAGACCTTAGCTTGGTTTAGACTATTGCAATCTTAGTTAGAAAATAGTTGCTACTGATGGAGATTGCTAGAGAGAGAAAGAATTGAACAGCAGAACAAAGCTGGTACTACTAGGTAATTAAGCCTAAAGGAGTTGGCAATTTAAGGCCTTCTTTGGATGGAGGATAACTTTGGCGCCAATCTCAATGGTTGGATTGAATTGAAATGGAAATTACATCCATTTTTACCTATTTTGTCATAGAATAATGAGTTGGATTAACTCATTTATAGTGAAAATATTCTCAATTCCTCCAAAATCTATCACTTTCATGAGCTTGCCATATCCTAATATAAAAAAGTAATTATTTGGTGGTCTTGAAACATCATATGACATTATTTATGCGGTGTTTTCATCCAATCATATAGAAGAAAATATTTTGCCTGGGATAGTATTGGCTCACTTTTATTAGATAGGTGGGAGACAATTGTGACCTATTTAATGTGCGTTGTATATTTTTATTTGTTGAAAGTATTACGTAGGTAATGACACATGGTACTTTAGGAATATCTAATAATTTTATTATATAAAATACTATGATGGTAGTTGGACTTAATTGAGCTCCCCCCTTTTTTATACCAAATGTTTAACAAAAAGGACTACCTTAAAAATAATTCAATTCGATGGATATTGTCCAACTATCAAACAAACCTTAAGGGAAATTAGTTGTTAACCTTTGTTCACAAGTATACTGAATAATTATTAAAGTGGGCCGAATATGAGATTGGCCAAACATATCGTCAACATGCTTGGTGAATTAACAGTCAAGCACGGTATAGAGACGTGACATCAAACTAACTTATCGCAAACACAAAACCATGATAGGTCTTATATCATAATTTGATTGGAGAATCTTGATAAACTCTATTAAGAAAAGCTTATCACTATAAATCCAAATAACTCAAGGAATTGTCACTACATTCTTTACACTACATTTTTGTAGTCAAAAGTATTTTTGGGCCAACCACACCGGTCAAACAACACTAACGTGTGCTCTTTGTCTCGTGAAATTTTTTTTTTTCAGTTCAAAGATTATCTTTGGTACTTAATAATTACTATTTTTAAAATTTTCAGTAATCAAGCCGATATCACTGTTCTCATATGCATCGTTTTATCTCTCGGACAAAGAAAAAGTATCCCTACCACACAATTGACTTATTGCATCTACCAAAATTTATTTATTTATTTATTTATTTTTCCTTAACGAAAGAACCAACATTGAATATCAATAAAGCATTGCCGTGTAATATGTAAAAAACATGAAGAGGTAGAGTGGTAGTTTAACAAGAAATTCCATAAGATTAATGCATGCTAATTTAATAATGAATTCGTATGATGGTTCATAATTAATACGGCCCCCCTTATTAGAGTAATGATTTGTTGCGTGCGACAACTGCTAATTGCATTGTTCCACAGTGGATGAACCCAACAAAACTTGCATTGTAAGTTTCATAATTGCAAATACACATGATGCATGTAAATTAACTTCATGGTTCTCTCTCTCCAACTTGGTCCGTACCTTTTGCCCGTTTCCTTATGTACTACTTCTCCCATTCATAATACTTCCCACTAAAAACTCTCTCTCTCTCTCTCTCTCTCTCTCTCTCTCTCTCTGACTATATATATACACCATACATAACATAATAAAGAATATTATTATTCTAATCAAATTAAAAAACATAGCACATATGGCAACAAAAAATATATGTATTTTGTGAGCTACGCGCAGTAGACTGTGAGCATATTTTATATGAGGTTTAATTGGTTTCACTAGTGGATAGTGAGATGTACGGTTCATCTAGACATTAATTTGTCAATACATGCATAAGAAGATTTGAACACACTGAGTTATTAAAAAAAAAAATCAAACCACAAGTAAGATAAGTAATTTTTCAGTGCTACACCTTATTTAACTCATGTTTGGCGTTTTTAAAAAATTACCTTTGTTATATAAAAAAAAAACAGTTTTTAAACTAATGTGTTTTTCACAAAGAAAAAAAGAAAAGAAATACCTAATATCTCAAACATTACAACTTAAAAATAAAAATTAAGAGCATATTAGATATTTTAATAAAAAAATAAAAAGCTACTTAAATAAATTATTCCAAATACTAGCTTCTTTTCCTTTAAAAAAAATTAAAATTTTAAAAATCAAAATTTTTAGACGCTCTAAAGAGGAGCTTAGATGATATTCATATGAAATTTATCACTATTTATGGAGACTGCATAAATGTATATGATTAAGGAAATTTCTTTCCACCAAAGATATTGCATTTGTGATTGATTTGAGACTCTTGGGGCAGGCAAGGCCCCCAAATAATTTTTCTTGAATCATGGCGCAAAGGACCAATAGCTTTTAATGGGACCATCCATTAGTGTGTGGTGGGCGAGAGTCTGAGTCCTAACACACTTTTTAATTACTTTTTGACTAAAAAAGTCAACGCAACCCAAGGATAAAAAGTATCCCATCATGTCCATTTATCTTTTTGTGTCATTTTAAAGTGAATGATTTTTGTTTGAGATTTATACATTTGGTAATAAATTTTGTATGAATGGACGGTTATGATAGTTCGATTTCAAATTATGTAATAATTTATAATTTATATTTGATTGATCGAATTAATAATGATGGTATACATAATTTCACTTGATAAGTAGTTCTATGAGGCTGATAATGAATGTATTATTAATACTTTAATATTCTCTTAAGTATTATATATTTTATAGTTTGTGGGATCAGTTATCTAATAGATGCATAATTTTTTTTACCATTTGTTGAATTTAAATAAAAAACAAATAATCTTATAAGATATATAATCTAATCACATGTCTATTTTGATTAATTAAATATGTCTTTAATGATAAATTTTACATGAATGTACGATGATGGTGATCATCCGATTCTGAACAATGTAATAATTTTTTATATCTTCAAGAAGTGAACCTAGCTAGTGGTAAATTTGGCCGAACCGCACTATGCATGAGTGATTCTTATGCATGGAAAGTTAGAAACTGCATGTACAATCAAATAAATTAAGAAACATATATGGAGTAAAAAATGGTTAATGATCATTAATCTAGCTTTCCAAATCTCTAAAATATTGCAATAATTAAAGAATCCATCACGTACCGTTGCATTAATTGTTTAGTTGGTAATTCTGCTTATAATCATAACTTTTTTATAGCGTAGTGCTGCGCTGTGGTGGAAGATGGATTCCTTCGTGGCCATTGGCCGTGGCTTGGTGGTGGAAGGCAGCGTAGTGGGTGACGACAAGGATAATGACGCTGACGACACAACGACGACGATGGCATGGTGAATGTTGTGGGTAATGTTTTGAAAATCAAACTGTTGAACAAATCAAAAAAGGGAATCGGCAGATGGATCACCGGTTCAACCGGAATCGAATCGTGATGTCATAATTATATTATTAATAATTCTTAAATTTATAAATATTAAATAAAAATAATATCTAACTTACAATTCAAATAAAAAAAATAAAGACATCTCATAATCTAGGCATAATTTTAATTAAATAATTAAAATCTCTAACAAAAATAATTAAAATAAGAGCAAAAAATAAAAGAAACTGTTCTGTAACAAACACATAGCAACACAATATTAAAAAAAGTTAAAAAACAAAATAAATAAAAAATAATAAGAGTAAAAAGCAAATGAAAAAAATAAACGCAAAAAGTTGAAGCAAGCAAATTAAGAAATAGATGATGCAACAGTGTGGAACAGCTAAAGTTAACAAGATAAAGCAAGAAAACGAAGCGCTGTTGAAAGTACAGAACAATGAAAACACTTAAAAGTAAAAAGTTTTGTGGAGAGAGGGATTGGAAGCGGAATCATTTGAAAAAAATTTAAATTAAAAGAAATCAAAAAAATAAAATTTTAAGTTAAACACTTAAACAGCAGAAAAATATTAGGACAAATGAAAATTCAGCCGGTTTTCTTGAACCGGTACCGGTTTGATCGGGTCACCGGTTCAACCGCGGATTTGGACGATTTTCATTAAAAATACCGATTTTTATACCTAATTGGTTTAATGGGTTTAACCGAATCGTTGACCCGGCCAATTTTTGGTTTAACCGGTTGAACCAGCAAATCCAATCTGAGTTTTAAAACATTGATTGTGTGCTGTGCTGCCCCCTTTTGCAATAAAAAGTAAAGAACAAAATGAATTGGGGGAAATTAGGATTTTAATTAACTTTCTCAAAACGACTTTAGTTTGGCTAGTTTTCAAACTTTCTCACAGGGCATCAAAACTATGTTGTTGTGATTAAAATTACATCAGTTTGGTTCACAGTACAATTTGTTGTGCACTGCGCACAGCACCCTTCCTCAATCCACCGTGCACAAATACAAAACATAAAAGTAGACACGTTCCTCTGTTGAGAAAATGCTTGATTCTACATGCAATCATAACAATGAGAGACATATTGATTAAATGAACATTAATCAAAATCTAAAAATATAATACTTGCTACCAAAGCAATAGATAAAATCAAGTATTTTTGTTAGCAAAACGAAAATAAAGAAAAAGGTTTTAAAAATAACTAAAAACCTAAAGATTTCAATTAAATTCAAATCTAGAAACTAGACTATAAATAAAATCGCAACAAAAATTCTTAACCTAAAATGGACTTGGTAAACCTAGGCAATTAGTAAATTAAATCTTTTCTAAAACAACAAAATTGGCATTTCCAAAATCACATTAGTTTATATATATATATATATATATATATAGATATATATATATATTAGAAAGTGTTTATACCATCAATTCTGTGCCCAACCTGTATATGTATATGAACTATTTTCCGCCTTTTAGTATTAAAAAGGGTAGGACAGTACCAAATCTAGTGCAATTTCTTCATTTATATGAAATTTTGTTTTGAGAGAGAGAGAGAGAGAGAGAGAGAGAGAGAGAGAGAGTTTAAGTATTTCATTCATTTATAATCTACAAACATCAGAACCAGAAATTTTGCAAACTCATCATCTGCATGAGACTTCTCTACTATAAAAACAAACCAACAGTAAAGAGAGATTTAAACATTTTTCTTTCCTTATTCTTTTATCAGAAACCTATAAGTAGTATAACATCTAGATACGCCTCCATATTGCAAATGATCTTAAACAATAAACACCATTCATTGCAATAAAAATAAATAAACAAAATTAATAATAATAATAATAATAATATCAAAAGTCTTTGCAATATTCAATTAACCAACTACATCAACCTGGGTGGTGCAAGACAGCAACCTCCGGAAGACCGACGATAAGGCGGCGCAAGACATCTCCTTGGCTCCTCTAATCACGTTACCACACTTCCTCCTTCCGCCGCCGCCACGGCGAGGAGGTTTTCTGTTTTTTGTACATAGGACCATTTTCTCTCTAACTCTGCCCAGACATTTCCTGGTCTTCTCAGGCACGCTCTCCTTCCTGGAGAAGGTGTAGCTCCTCAAATACAACTGCCTGCATGAGATGCTGTCCACCACCCTAGGGTGACCGGCAGCCCGCCGGCCGGTGGTGCTCACCGACCTGACGAACTCGGCGTCAGATTCCGGCCACTTGTAGAGGTTTACGTAGGTGGCTCGAACTGGCAGCGGCACACGAGCGTCGTTGATACAGCTCGTTTTGCAGACGGAGGCCATGGTTTCCGGGGGCGGGAACTGATTTCTTGAGTGTTTTTTGTCTTTATATTTGGTCCAATGAGGAGAGCTTAGCATGCAAGAAAAGTTATATATATATATATAGAGAGAGAGAGAGAGAGAGAGAGAGAGAGAGTAAAGGTGCATCGGTGTCATTTTATGCGTTTGGGTATTGGTTGCGGGTGAAGTTGCAATGATTTGGCATCATGTGCAGCAATTATCCCGTCAGAAAAAATTGTTCCGAATAGCACGGGAGTTTTTTTTGGAATAGGTAAGAAATTAAAACAAATTAAAAAATTTACTTTAAATTTAAAATAAATAATTCAATTTAAATATTTATATAATATGGATCACATTTTTATTAAAATTAAATTATTTATTTTAAATTTGAAATAAATATTTAATTTACTTTATGAGTTTGTAGGATGAGTGGAGTTTTTTTTGTTTTGATAGGATATGCATAATTAATAATAAGAAATTTATCTTATTTAATTTTAAAACTTTGATAGTAATATATGTTATCATGTAATTGGTTAAAATTAAATATATTTGAATTTATTTTAAGATATTTAATATCATTAAGAATATCAAAATAATACCTTAAAAAGATGTTCACTATCTCCAATTAAGAAACAAATATTTCACATGATTTTTTCCTTCAGTGCAAATGACTTAAAAAAACAAATATTTCATATGATTTAATTTATTAAAAATAGAGAGGATTTTCATTTGTTAAGAAATGAGAAATAGTATGTAATATAACAATATTTCATAAATAATAAAAAAAATAGCATTTAAGAAATAAGAAAATCTCATTTTTACATATAGAAAATAAAAATATTTTCATTTTCTACAACAGGTGATTATTAAAAAGGATGCATTGAAAAGTGATATCATTGTTGAAGGAATAAAAAAAACTATAAGAACAAAAATAAAATCTACAATTAATGAATTCAAGTTTGAATTATGAATGATTAAAATAACAAAAAATATGATCATTTTACATACACACATACATACATATATAGAATCTTAACCTAAAATAAGACACCTCACTAACTCTACCTTTATTTTAGTGTTTATTAAATAAATTACTTCTAAGAAATGAAATTAATTAAATACCAGTTTGCTGCCTATTAATTATTTTCATATAGATGATTTAATTAATAAATATATTAAATTAAATAATTTAAATTATAAAATTTATTCAAAATTAATCTTATTATAAAAGCACATTACAACACTTTTCACAGCACCAATCCCGTTACATGAATGAGGCACGAGAGATTAACAACTTTACTACTTTTAGAAGCTCCAAAGAAAAAAGAATAACCACTTTTACAAGTTGAAGAAGCCGTGTAAAAGTAGAATTACACTTTAAATTCCACCAATCTTGAATTACTCATATATGATGAATTCTGATGTGCGGATAATAACAAAATACTTTATATCTTTTAGAGAAAAAAGTTACTTTATTAAAAAGTGTGTTTTTTTTTTGTAGAGCACGGGTACTGCTGCGCATAAGGTATTGTAGGATTTGTTTTCCTTTAAAATACTATTAATTTTTTTATATAATTTTATAATTTGAACTTTTTATCTTATAAATTCCTCCGAGTATATTATTCACACAATAAATCAAAGTTATTAGATATTTCTAGCTATATTATCGGATAACATTTATTTAACTCTTTATTCTAAAAACCATACTAGTTGCTCATTTTTTGAAAACAAATGAAATCATATAATAAGGGATAAGGTTAATAATGTTCAACAAATCTAGCTTCACGTGAATAATATACTCCGTGATGTTTACAATATAAACAGTTTAGATTGAAAAATTAATACTATTTTAAGCACATAAAATCATGCTATGCGTTCCCATTCTCAGTTTTTCACTAGTTAAAATTTTCAATTCAAGATAAATTAAAATTATCAAAAAATAAAATTAATCAATTAAAAAAATAATTAACCATTAATTCAAAAAGATCCCTATTCTACTTGAAATCTCTGGTTGGTGCCCATTGTAGGATGGGTTTGGCAAGAAGTATGTGCTCATGTTTTTGGGTCTCTACCTATATTATTTATTTATTTATTTATTTATTTATTTATTTTGGATATAGCTTTTCCCCTACATTTTCTCCCTTCGAATATAGTATAAGAATATTCTTTTGGTCCGCCTTTTCTTGGTCTGTGTGAAGAATATGGAGCAGCTTTAGGCCCATAAAGCCAGCAGGCTGGCCTAAACAATGCATGGGCCATGAGAGTACCCTCAGCATCATTTGTGAATTTGGACGCCCTAAATTCATTCACGCTATTGGCTTATGGCTGGGCAAAACTTGGACTTAATTCCAGGCCTAAAAAGGCAATTCTGAAACGGTCCCTCATTTATCCTGTTACGTCTAAAAAAAGCTTTTTTTTTTAGCGTTTTGGGATTTTTTTTTATTAGAACATCATTAACTCAATATTCTATGTAAAAAGATCAAAATAATATTTTTAATTCAAAAATTAATTATAAAGAACTATGTTGGTGCTCGATCTAAAATAAGCCTCAATAATCCCTTCTGAGCTTCTTTGAGGGGCCTAAAAAGGCCAAAACAACCGTTAAATATTTAACGTGTCTAAGAAGATTTCAACACAACCTCTCCAATGATCAAATTAGATACTTGAGAGAATAAGTCCCAATGCAAATAAAAAATTATTAAAAAAATGAGAAAACCATTTACCTGTGTTATCTGTTTGGACCTCATTATATACAGATAGAAACATGTAGCCGCTATACCATGTGGAAATTGTTACATCAAATCTCTAAAGATGCCCAGAACATTTTACACACAGTGCTGAGCACGCACGCTCTTAAGCAATCTCCAAAATAATTAGGCACTAACTAATCAACCAATGCCTCAATTGCCGAGCACAAGATTGACCATTAATGGAAATTTTAACTAATCAGCAGATATGCTGATTGTGTTTACCAATAAGCCCATTAAGTAAACCAAGTTACATATCTCACCATCAAACTATACTATTCATACCAACTCTAACAACTTTAGTCTATTTTTTCAACATAATTTTTCTTTAAAATTCAAATAATTTTCACTTTTTCCCTAATACGCAAATTATAATTTTTTAAGATTTTATTAAAATATATTCAATAAGAAACTCTTTTTAAAAATATTGTGAATTTCTTTTCAATAATACAAAATTTATAAAAAAATAAATATAAAAATTACAGATTTTAGTTATTTAATGAATAAAATGTTTATAATTTATATTTAGAGAAATATTCTCTAAAAATTTATGATACTCTAAATATAAAGACTCAAATTACTATTTTCTAAAAACTCAATTGACAAATAGCTTAGAAGTTAATTTTTTAAATTTTTTTATATTTTTGGTTAAAAATACTAAATTTAATTCAAAATAAATTATTTAATAACTTAAATTTGAACGAACACTTGGAGCAAGTGAGTTAGCAAAAAAATGGAATCAGAGCACATTGCTTTAGAATAGATGAAATGTTATGCACTATAGATTCAATTTCAACATTGGCGAAAAAAGTGCCTCCCTCGTATTGATATTTTTGGTACCGATAAGCAAAAGCCTCAATGCATGGATTCTAGTTATCTTCTGGGATGGAATGTGAACCACCACAGTAATGGAATTACCTTGAATTTGACTTCTGGACAGGCAAATGAGACAAATACTTCTGAAATTGCAGTTTATAACATCTTGTCCTTAAAACAAAAAGACAAGCAAAACAAACTGGTAAACCAGACAAACGGAATACACCAGAAAGCACTGTAATTACAAACGACAACTCAAGAAAATATCCTAATCCTAATCCTAAACCTAAACCTAACCCAAATCACAATACACCATCCCTAGTTCTTCACTTTCTTGACAGCAAGACTTTTCACCAAAACCCTAACCCCCAAATCCATACAGAGTCCTCCCCTGTCTCTTCAGAGCATAAACGACGTCCATCGCCGTGACGGTTTTCCGGCGAGCGTGCTCGGTGTAGGTTACGGCGTCACGAATGACGTTCTCGAGGAAGATCTTGAGCACCCCACGCGTCTCCTCGTAGATCAGACCGCTGATTCGCTTCACTCCCCCCCTCCGAGCCAACCTCCTGATGGCTGGCTTCGTGATCCCCTGGATGTTGTCCCGAAGTACCTTACGGTGTCGTTTCGCCCCTCCCTTCCCCAACCCCTTTCCTCCCTTTCCACGCCCCGACATTGTCGATTATCTCACAAAATGCTTTCTTCTACTTTCTCTGATAAAAACAAAAACACAAACAGAAACAAGTTCTTCCGAGATTAACTAATCAAACAATGTGATATAAAATTGATACACCATGGCTGAACCTGGTGCACAGAGGTTAGAGAATTAGGAGCTAGTACGAAAAATCGAGAGCCATAGGGCCAAAACAAGAATCGATTCGCTCCGTTATATTAAATATATTTAGTAGAAATTTGTGATACAGGAAATCAATTATCGATTACATTCTCCATTAGCATGAAATTAGGTCATCATAATCCAAAGTGCACCAATGATAGATGGGAAAAATACAATTTGATTACAAACTGAAACTCATCGAATACCAAAGGGAGAAGAGAGAAACATACCTGATTGAGTTGGAGTTCTAAGTCTGGACTCCGGATCACATTAAAGCGGTTTGAGAACGGTTGGATTGGGCGTGGATTGATTGGGTGAGGTTTGGGATAAATTTATAGCGGGGATGAGTGATGCAACGATCCGAGTGGTGGTCTAGGGAATAGTTATTGGCGGTGGATGGTTTCTTACGAAGGGTTAAGATGAAGCATTGGAAATCTCGAGGATCGGTGACGTGGTACGTTCCGCTATGTTTTTCATTTTTCTATTGCATTTCAGACTTCAGTGAAAGCGCCGGAAGATTGCAGCCGTGGCGGGGTAATTTGGTGAAATTATTTTGGGTGCCACGTGAGTCCTTGGGTGAGCGTGTGGATTGGCGGGTCAAAAAATTTACTGATAATTTTACATGATATTTTTATTTAATATCTAAATAACTAATTTTACAATAAAAATTTAGTCTTTAATTTTTATTAAGTAATTAAAAACAAAAAGTGCCATAACTTTGGAATATCTAAAATCTTTTTTTTAATATAGTACCTTTTTATCTTTTTTATAAAAAATAAATAAATTATACTAATTTCCTTGATAAAAACAAAAATACTCTATATTTACTTTGTGAGATAACACTAATCTCCATTATTCTATCAACCAATATACATATATCTCATTTTTATTTTTTTTCGTTAAAAAACCGTTGCTCATAAAGTAATAATAACATTGAAAATTGATAAAATGTCAAGATTACCCTCTAGATTTGTTTTGACACAGTTTTGGTAGTAGAAGCTTATTTTTCATCCATGGCACAAAAAAGAGAGATGGAGGGTTAAATTCAATAGACACAAAAATATATAGGATGAGTACTATTAAATTTCTCAAATTCATCCAACGATTGGAATCCAAGATTCCCAAACTCAAACTCACCGAAATTAAAATCAACATCCCCAAAATCAAAATTGAAATCAAAATCACCAAAATCACAATCTACTCTTCTAGCAAACACAATGAACCATCACGACCGATGGTTAGAGAGAGATTGATAGCTAAGTGCAAAAAGTGATCTCTATTTCTGACTGTGAGAAGCTTGGTTGCACTGTGTCGGAGGGTTAGATGCAATTCATAACCATCACAAACATGATGGTTATACATACATATATATATATATATATATATATTACAAAACTTAAAACTATATTAATCTCTCTTTCTAAACATTCAATCGTGGATGGGAGTTTTTTTTAGCGCAATCACAAGCCTTTATCCAACACTAAACGGAACTCTAGCGCTGTCTTAGTCTCTTGGCGCTTGCGATTGCTGATTTGCAAACTAAAATCACTCATCGAACGGAACCCTCGTCGCCGATGGATCTTGCCCTCATTGGCGTCGCTTGCTTTCGCTGCTGCTTGCTCTCACTAGTTGCCGCTACAAGCTCTTGCCACCGCCGCTGCTCGTTGCTCCAACCCCCAAATTGATAATGATAATGTCGGAGGATTGATAGCTAAGTGCAAAATTTGATTGCTAACGGTGTTCTTCATCTTACAGGAGTTTGACAATATCAAAAGCAGCCCTCAGTGAGTTCGGCAGCAAGGAGTACGATTCCTATTTTGTTCGAAATCATAGTATTTGAACCGATCCGATTGATTCTGATTGTACCATTCAATTTATAACGCGCACAGTAACAATCACTTATTTACTTAGAGTATCACTTGACATCACATATAAGGCTACAAACGTAATAATTTACTGTATAGGATGATTGAGAAAAAAAGAAAAAAGAATGGGTAAATTATATTTACCTTGTCTGAAGTTAATTGAAAATACAGACAGCTTTTTTTAAGTTTTTAAAATTATACTGACATCTCATGTTGATTTTGTTTACCCTTAAAAAAAATAAAGATATTAAC